>JAHIAM010003589.1:0-38644 GCA_021605205.1 Aegilops longissima | reverse complement strand
GAAAGGAGTTGTGAGACTCCGGGAGAATGACCTAAAGAAAAAATGAATGTGCCCGTGGATAGAATGCCGAGGAGGGGGAGGCGAGGAGGGCGTGCATGCACGAGAGAAAGTTAGTGGTAGCTACAAAGGGTAGAGGATTGTGTGGGTGTAAGAGACTAACAAAGATCATAATTTGATATGAAAGCGGATTCATATATTTGAATAGGAGATCATAGTGTTTTAAACATTGCATGCATGAATATAGTGGTGATACACGTGTGTGCACATGTTATACCATAATGTGATAATGCATGGCATTTGCAACTCACACCTAAATGCCAACAATCTAAACCATACTATACATCAAACAATCTCACATTTTATTTGAATTTGTGATAATGTGTGCGCTTAGGCTTACAACTAAATATCGAACATTCTAAACAATACCATATATCGAACATTCTCACATTTTATTTGAATTTGTGGTAATGTGTGGTGTTTGCAACTCACATCTAAATACTTGTAGGGCGTGAGGGGCGGGGCACCATACATAATGTGATAAACACATTATACATATGAGACATGGTTTAGATTATGAAGATCTAGCTAGAGCTAGAAATTTAATGTGATTTGAAATCAAAATAAAGTGGATTCAAAATCTAGTTCGAGTTCATATAGTACACATAGTTCATATGTAACTCGAGACTAATCATGTGGTGTGCTGTGAATATAATACACAAACGATGGTTTAACTTGACAATAATGATGATTGTAGATCTTATTAAAAGCAGAGAAACTAATTCAAATGCTTTGACTTCACAACAATCATTACTGTAGATCTTATTCAAATAGAGAAACTAATTCAAATTTAGTTCATATTGAAGGTAGTATATACGCTTGGAATGCACTAAAATGTTCATTTGAGTAGTAGGTTGCATGCATTATACACGAGCTAAATATTTTAATTGAACATAACATGAATTCAAAGTTTGGAATGACATTTGTAGTGCGCATTGATTTGGTACACAGAAACGTTAGGCTTGTCCGAAATTTCAACCGACGCCTTGTTAGCCCGAAATATTTAAGATATATCTTTGTCTCACAGTTCACAACTCCCTCCATCTCAACCCGCACCTTGCTATCCCGAACTACAATGCACGCAAAACTCCCATCTCCTCGTGAAATCCCGACACGAAAAGCCCGTGGTACCCTCGAACCGAAAGAACCAGCTCAAATCGGTGGGGGTACTTTCAAATTTAACCCACATTTCGGACAAGCGCGTCTCTAAGCCATGGTTCCCCATCGCCATCCCATCCGCCCACCCATTCATACACCGAGGCCGCGAAAACCCGACGATGAAACCCCCACACCGCTCCGCCCGCCACCCGCCTCGGAGCCTCTTCCCGACGATGTCGCCCACAACACCTCGACGTCCCTCATCCACCGTATCGGATGAGGATCCGTCGTCGATCTCATCATCCCGCGGTTCAGCCACCCCCGCCCTCCACCTCCAAGGAGCTGCCCCGACGCTCCTCGTCTTCGCGCCACTTCCATTCCCACACCGCCATCTTCACCAACCACCGAAGAGCATCATCATCACCGCTTCTCCGGATGAAGCTACGCCTAATTGGCGCCACCAAAGAGGTTGTACACTAATCGCCGATTTTCTTCTTGATTCGATTCACGGTGCTGCCGCGCGGTCCCGAGCCGACACGCAGTCGACTCCATCCACGGCAGCGCCGCCGCCACTTCCTTCACGGCCGCTCCCTCGGGCGGGGACGCCCACATCAAGAGGAGCCATCGCTGCTTTAGCTTCGCCGCTGCTGCTGCTCGCTTCTTGCTCTCGGTCCCTGCCTGTCTGCTCTTGCTATTACTCTTGCTCTTGCTTGCTCTCGCTCTTGCTCTTGCTTGCGATGCTGCTTCGATGAAGACTTCTGTCGACCGAATCGACTTTTGGGTCATCGATTTTCAGGGGTGGGTGGGGGGGTGGGGGAGGGGCTCACAAGGTGAAGGAAGAACCAGCCATGGGGAGGGGGCTCACGGAGAGGTACCCCACTATCTATCTTAGGGTTCAGGATGGGGCGGTGGTCGCCGGGCGGTGGCGGGGTGGCGTGGGATCACGGAGAAAAGCTCTGCACCGGGGCCTAGAGGATGGCAGGCGCAGACCAGTGGTAGGGAGTGTTTTGGCGGCGAGGCGGCGCTTTGCCGTCCGCGGGCGGCGTGGGCTGCTGTTTGGCCGATGGTGGTCGGGCGGCTCAGGGGTGGAGGTTGAAGATGAACCGCAGCCCTTGATTTCGTATCCAACGGCTGCAAAATCGATTTCCACCGAGAGATGAAAAAGTCGATCGACCGTGTAGCCTCACCATGCTAGTGTTTTCAGCTTCGACAGACAAAATTCAGTTTCGACAAAGAAAATTCAGTTTCGACGCTTAAGTTCTGGTTCGACGGCTAAGTTCAGTTTAAGCCGCTTAAGTTCAATTTCGATGCTTAAGTTCAGAGATGAGCGGCTGATGTATTTTACATCTAGCACTTTGTGGTTATGTATTTTACGTCATGTATTGGAGATGCTATTAGAATTCCACTCAGGTTAACGTTGTTCGTTGTCTCTTTGTCTCCGCTTCACCTCGACGTCAGACAACTCACGGAGCTGCTCCAATGACTGAAACCCTCCATCACAGCTGAGCAGTACTGGCTCCATCTCCAGACGCCTAAGATCTTCTTCCTCCTCCAACAGCAAAGTCACTGGAGCATCCTCACCGCCAACCCAATCACGCTGAGATCGACATGGCTTCGCCAAAGAGGTTGTACACTTGTTGCATCTCTTTTTACTCTACATGTTATATATATTGTCCATCGAGCACACGGATTTGTTCCTTTAGTGTCTCCTTGAAAGAAAAAAATGTAGGAATTTTAATTTTCACTTGTCCTCCTTTTCAAATTCCTATTCATGAAGCACAAGACTAAGAGATAGTAGCATAATAGCATTATAACCGTGACATTTTCTTGTGGTTTGACTTAATCTCACCATGCTTCTTTGCATCCTGTGATCTTCCAATTGTTGTGAATCAAACACCCAGATTGGCGTAAATCTCTGTGTTTTTAAATTCTCTGCTTTGCACGTGCATTCCTATATATTCCTCGTCTATTTCCTATCCCTCGCATTGTTGGAATCCTCCAATTCAAACGAGCCTTACAGAATTACTTCTCTTACAGATAGTTGTCAAAGAAAACCTTGCGTGGTTTGTTCCGCTCTGCCATGGCCGTCGTCCACCCCATTTCACCGCTCCAACGATGTAAGGGTCCAACCAGCAGGGATCCGCCTCGCATCGTCTTTCACCGCCTCGATCTTCTTCCCGCCATACCGCAGCCATGAAAACTGCATTACCATCATCAACCGAAAGCAGATGACCTCGAGGACTACACGGTCCGCAGAGAGGTCGCACTCTTTCGTGTCTGCTTACGTTATGCATCGCTTAATATTACATGCTACTTTATCGTCCTGTTCACCGATTAGACTCTGAGTCAGCTCCAAACTAATGGTCAAACTTGAGTTTTTAAATGGTTGTGGGGTACATATCGGGGCCGCTATCAATAGTATCTATCTACTATCTGGTTAATCTCCGGTGTCTACTATGAGTTTCATGTTGGGTGGGAAACAAACAGTAAAGAAGCCATTATCTGTATTTTTTTACTGAAGCCATTATATGCCTGCTATTATTGGTTTTGGGTCTTGGTCTATCCACAGTTGCTACCATCACCTTGGATTTTGCATGCACTCTTACATAATCTCACTATGTTTTATTCCTATGCATGAGCGCTTATTGTAAACAATGGAACCGAACATGTAGAGCAAAAGAGACGAGCCTTGTGTGACAATAAAATTTCATGCGACGCCGCCCATGGTAGGCGCAAAGGCAGCCCCCTCCACGCATTTCGATTGTAATCGAGAGGAAGATATCTGCTCGAGGGGATTCGTAGGAGAAGACAACCCTATTTACCCCTCGGGTCTTCGCCTAACTTGGCATGCTGATGTTGGTTATATCATGCATATGGTGTCTTGCATTGCTTACTTTATACATCAAATATGTTATCTGCTTAGTTTAAACATCCTTTGTGCGAATGCCATCTGTTTAGTTTATTCATCGTTTATATGAATTATGCAATGCCATCTTGTTTAGCCAGGCATCATATATGTGAATTTTGCAATGCCATCCTGCTTAGCTAGTCATCTTATATGTAAATTATATCAGGCCATCCTTTTTTTTCGTTTACATATTACATTTGTCAACAATGTTAGTACATTCAACTGCTCTTCGTGTGCATCAGCCATTTGACACGGTGATGGCAAATTCGGAGTGAAAACAAGGTCTTCGAGTAGCCTATGCTATCTCGACGAAGCGCATATCTCGCTGGTTACGGATAGCTCCTCGAGGAGGATTCGTAGACAGATGACCAGTCCTATTCCCCGAGGTGTATGCTCTAACTTGGCAGGGTTATGTTGCTCATATCGTGTGTATGGTGTCTCATTGCTATGTCATTTGATTAGTTTAGACATGCTTTGTGTGAATGCCACTGCTCAAAGTCTAATTACCATATATGTGAATTATGCATTGCCATCTTGTTGCAAGACATTATATATGTGAATTATACAATGCTATCTTGTTGCAAAGGCATTATATATGTGAATTATGCAATGCCATGCTGTTTAGCCAATCATCATGTATGTGAATTATATCATGCTATCATTTTTTGTATTACGTGTTCCATTTGTCGATAACGCTTGTATATTCAACTACTCTTCCCGCATCAGCCATTTGAAGCGGTGATGGAAGTATCTCGAGGAAAACAAGGTATTCAGAGCAGATAATGCTACCTGTTGAAGCGTATATCTTGCTGGTTACAGAGAGCTCCTCGGAGGAGGATTCATAGACCGATGACCAGTCCTATTTCCCCGAGGTCTATGCTCAAACTTGCAGGGTTATATTACCCATGTCATGCATGTTGTCTTGCATTGCTTAGTTTTTACATCATATATGGATTGCCATCTGCTTACTTGCTTACTATATAAATCATATACTTGAATTATATCATGCCATCATGTTTACATAGTACATACACATCATCTATCTGAATTATGGCATGTCAACCCATTTAATAAAGACATCATATAGTTATATCATCTCATCCTGTTTAGTGTTTACGGTCATCATATTTTGAATTATGGCATTCTATCCGTGAATGTATGTGAATTATGGCATGCCAACCTATTTAATAAACACATTATATAGTTATTTCATGTCATCCTATTTACATAGTCTCATATTTTGAACTATGTCTTTCCATCTTTTTTAGTTAGCCATCATAATGTGAAATTGTGTCATGCTATCCTGTTTAGTTAGCCATCATATATGTGAAATTGTGTCATGCTATCCTGTTTGGTTAGACAACATAAATATGAATTATTTCATGCCCTCTTTTATTCCCCACTATCCATTGCACCTGTCTATCATACAATGTCTATACTTTCAATTACTTTTCTTGTTTATCACCCATTTGAATTGGAGAGCGTGATGGCAGATTCAAGGGAGTAACAACACGGTCTTCGTAAAAGATAGTGCTACCATTGATGCAGATAGAACCACGGTTGTACTCTGCCCAAGGACCAGATCCACCACACATAACCCAGACTCTCAGATTGTACCCCTACCCGCTTGGATGTGAGAACCAGCTACACCTTCTAACCCCAACCCCGCAGATAGTAACCCAGCCCAGCTTGACACAACACCGCTCTACCACAAAGCACCCAAACACGAAGCAGTTAGTAAGGGAATTGCAGTGCCCAAAGCACGAGGACCACCAATTCAATCCCAACTCAACGCTTAAAGGAGAAGAAGGTTTGTTCTCGTGTCAGTTCTCAGAGCTATGGTTCATACTCCTTTCTCTTGCATTATCAGATTTACTCATACCAACTATTTTCAAATTTGAAGGATGGAATTGAAACTCCAATGGCGCAACAAGTATGTTTTAAACCTGTTTCATTAACCGGTTTGATGTTGTAACCTGCTCTATGTTGATTTCAGTTTCAATTGAATAAACAGTTATGTTCTCATGTCATGCACATTACAAGTGTTGGTGTTGCTCTATAGTTACCCACACTTATATTCTGTCTATTCTGCTTTGTCTTGAACAAATATTATTTGAACTGTGTCTCTATCTTGATTTGGCAACAAAAACTAGAATGATATAGACCATAAAGCGACCATGGTACATAGATATATGTTTGTTTCATGCTGTTATCCTGTCCACTTTACTACTGAACTCATTTACCAAAATGAGTTTCATATACAACATGGTAAACATGTGATGTGTCTGCTTGTTTCTCTTTAGAATGGGACAAAATATTGGAGAACAGATCACTGTTATCCAATGGTAAAGGAAGTAATGCAGATAAGGTTCAAGATAGTGAGACATCCCTGTTGGTCTCCGAGGGAGTCCTCGATTAGGGCGGTCCGGATAGCTTGGACTATAGCCTTTGGCCGGACTCTCGACTATGAAGATACAAGATTGAAGACTTCGCCTGTCCTGGATGGGACTTTCCTTGGCGTGGAAGGCAAGCTTGGTGATACAGATATGTAGATTTCCTACCATTGTAACCCACTGTAACCCTAACTCTATTCGTGCCTATATAAACCGGAGGGTTTTAGTCCCAGAGGATCTAACAACAATCATACCATAGGCTAGCTTCTAGGGTTTAGCCTCTGATCTCGTGGTAGATCTACTCTTGTACTACCCATATCATCAATATTAATCAAGCAGAGTAGGTTTTACCTCTATCGAGAGGGCCCAACCTGGGTAAAACATCGTGTCCCTTGTCTCATGTTACCATCCGCCTAGACGCACGCTCGGGACCCCCTACCCGAGATCCGCCGGTTTTAACAATCGACATTGGTGCTTTCATTGAGAGTTCCTCCGTGTCGTCATCCTTAGGCCCGTGGCTCTCCGATCATCAACAACGATGCGCCTCCAGGTGAGACTTTTCTCCCTGGACAGATCTTCAGATTCGGCGGTTTTGCATGCATGGGCAATAATTCTTGGCCATCCGAGTGATTGAAAGCTACGCTCGGCCACCGTGTCAGATTTGAAGTTTGAACTACACGGCCGACGTCTACGGAGACTTGATCTTCGACGGTTTGAGCCACAGCCAAGGCCACTTGGTCACGAGGGGCATGATCTAGCTCGCTGCCACAAAGGTGTCCTGGAGGCCACACAGTGTTCGCCCGACCTTTAGTTCGGAGCGATCACGCCGATCAAGGACGGGTGGTCGGACACCGCCGGGCTGCGATCTCTACGGCGATTGAGCCAGACACCTACTCCCCTGCCCTTGGCGAAGCTCGTGACTCCAAGGTGCGGGACTCCTCCGACTCCGAGCCTTCCGCGCCCCTAATCGAATCCGATTACGCCGATCATGGAATTCACCGCCATGGATATCTTTCAAAGACTCGCCTTTGGCGACATTCTCGAATTCACTAAAGTCTCTCTTTATCGAGAGCCCTGGCGGATTATGGTCGAAGGTTGGGATGCGACGACGAGAAATTCAAAGCCCACCCACCACCACCCACTTCATAGCCACTGCCGATGATTTAACCGACATGCTCGACTTCGACCAAGACATCGACGGTATGGATGACGATGCAGGAGACGACTCAAGAACCGGCGCCATTGGCAATCGGAAGGCCACCTCGTCATACAACATATACATGGTGGACATCCCAAAAGATGGAATGGCGATGGAACATCGGAGGATGACCCTCCAAGAACAGCCTAAGCGCTTAGCGCGCCGGGCGCCGCCTAAATCCCGCCACAACAAAACTGTGATTCCGCACGGAGACAATAACACCCCTGACAATGCCGAAGATAACCCCTCCAAATGATTCAATAAGAGAGGATGGAGAAGCCAGCCCTCACGAGAGAGCGGCAGAAAAGAGGTAGAGGACGATAATTACATGCCTCCCTCCAAGATGAGGCAAGCCTCGACGACGATGAATTCGCCGTGCCCAAGGATCCCGCCGAACAAGAGCGCTTTCAAACGCAGGCTAATGTCCACGGCAAGCAGCCTCAAGAAAAGCAGAACAACTTAGAGCTGACCAAGACTTGCTAGTCGACAAATGGATCAAGTCCTTGCGTCAAGAGTACGAACTCGAGCGCCCTCCAAGAGCTACCTAAAACGCAGGCTGCTACCCCGATTAGAGGAGGAAGCACCTAAACCTACATCACCAGCAGCATGATATATTGACCGCCACCTCGTGGTCAGCTGACAGAGAGGCCTCTCGCCCTCAACTCAAGCCGCACTCTGCGCCGCCAAAATACCAAGGCGCGGAAATGCGCCAGACTGCGAGATATATTGAGGACAAGGCAAGGCAAACAAGATTGATCTACGGATCGCGGTGGGCGCCTACTACACGTGATTTACAACCACGCCGGATATGGCAACTCCGTCAGGCCGAACACATGAGACAAAGCTCATTTGAGCTGCGCCGTGATATAGCCTAATACAGAGGCGCCAAGACACCCACTATGCTTCACAGATGAAGTGATGGATCATCAAATCCGAGGGTTTCAAACCCAGAACATTGAATCATACGATGGCACAACAGATCCTGCGGTTTGGATCGAGGACTACCTCCTTCACATCCACATGGCCCAAGGTGATGATCTACATGCCATCAAATACCTCCCACCTCAAGCTTAAAGGACCAGCCCGACATTGGCTTAATAGCTTGCCGACGAGTCAATTGGCTGTTGGGAAGACCGGAAGCCGCATTCCCGACAATTTCCAGGGCATATATGCGACCACCGCACGCCGATGACCTAAGCCACATAATTCAGCAGCCAGAGGAATCGACTGACAATTCTCGACACGGTTCCTAACCAAGAAAAATCAAATCGTTGATTGTCCGGATGCCGAGGCCCTTGCAGCCTTCAAACACAACATCCGCGACGAGTGGCTTGCCCGCACCTAGGACAGAAAAGCTGAAATCCATGGCAGCCCTCACAACACTCATGACCCGCTTTGCTGGAGAGGACAACTCGCTAGCTCAGTAGTAACAACATGACCAAGAGCCCCGTAATTCGGATACCAAGGACAGCAATGGCAGGTCGCGTCGCAACAAGCACAAGCGCCGCATTAACGGCGATAATGCCGAGGATACGGCAGTCAATGCCGGATTCAGAGGCTCTAAACCCGTCAGCGGAAAAGCCATTTAGAAGAAATACTCCTGCCCGCCCAATTTGGACCGAATACTCGATCGCCGTGCGGATACATGGCACTTCGAAAGCCAGCCAATCACACCAACAGGATTGTTGGGTGTTCAAGCATGCAAGCAAGTTAAATGCTGAAAACAATGACAAGGCTGCATAGCGATGACGAGGAGGAGCCCCGCCGCAGAACAATAGAGGATGAAGGGCTTCCCCGCAAGTGCGGACGGTGAACATGATATACGCAATCCACATACCCAAAAGGGAGCGGAAGCATGCACTAAGGGACGATATGCGATGGAGCCAGCGCGCCTAAAGTTCAACCCGTGGTCTTCCCGCCCGATCACTTTTGATCGAAGGACCACCCCACTAGCATCCGCCATGGCGGATTCGCCGCATTGGTTCTAGACCCAATCATTGACGGATTTCACCTCACTACTCCTAATGGACGGCGGCAAAGCCTGAACCTGCTTTATCGGGATACAAAGTCGCGCAAAATGGGCATAGACCCATCAAGGATTAAACCCACAAAGACGACCTTTAAAGGCGCCATACCAGTGTAGAGGCCAACAGACAGTGCTCGCTTACACTTGAAGTGGTCTTCGATCCCCGGATAACTTCCGGCGAGGAGTTAATCTTCGACATAGTCCCGCTCGCAGCGGCTATCACGCGACTGCTCGGACGAACCGTGATTTGTAAAGTTCAATGCGGTGCCGCACTACGCATATCTCAAGCTCAAGATGCCAGTCCTCGAGGAGTCATTACGGTCAATGGAAACACCGAACGCCTCTCCGGACGGAGGAGCATACGGCGGCCCTCACGGCGGAAGTACAAAGCAGCCTCTTAAGGCAATTCTCGAGTCCGCTATTAAACGCTCGGACACCGCAAGCGCCTTTGAGTAACCTACAACAAGACCGCCTGGCATGTTCTGAGCATGCATAGCAATGCGGCCCAAGCCCCAGCCCTCGCGAAATTGTGAAACCAGTACTCGCGTACATAATTACACTCTGGAAATACCATGGGCATAGGGAAGGGGCACGACCACGGCATGCCCGCAATGCGGCTCAACCGCACTGTGGGCCCCGATTGTGTCATTCTTTCTTTCTTTCTTTTACTTTCAGACTCCGCTCACGAAGCCCTGTCCGCATTAGAATCGCCAACACATGATGCAACAGCCGTGGACGCAGTAAAGCTACGCCGAGTGTCCGTGTGGTCTCTATTACGAGCAATATATCTGTTTTACACACCATCCCGCTGGCTTACCCCTAGAGGGGACATGTTAAAAAGTCCCGCCTCGCTTATCGCACTATTTGTATCGCTCGCTTTATCGCAACCCTTTTGAATAAACAATATATAGCTTCTGCCTATTGTTGAATTCCATTTTTTCTGTATATATATGTTCATTTATGACATTGTGCAACCGTACACTTTGGTACGGGCAATACACCAGGGGCTTAAGTACCCCACAATATGGTGTGATAAGTCCGAACACTTTCACAAGTGCGGCACCCCGAACTTATAGCATTATATGCATCGGCTCTAAATCATGTCTTGGGTCAATAGTTGGGTTTGCCTGCCCCATGTTTTGGTACCTTATGTTCCGTTATATCGGCTAAGGTAGCGCTGGGAGAACCACGCGATTGTGCCCGGTTGAGCTGGGTTAAGCACCTCGAAGGAGAAAGCTAAAACTAACCGTCATGATAGGGCGAGAGCCGGTCGCTGTTCGAGAGGTTTTCAAGTCCCTAAAGACTTATGTCGCTTAGAGCGAGGAGTCGGCATTGTCCGGCCTAGGCGTGGATAGCGCCCCGAACTCGGTCTTCCGAATACTAAGGGCTTCACCAAATTTAAAATTATAGAATTCTATGGCTAAGTGAGAGTGTTCAAGCATTATAGTCCGGTTGCCTTGTTCGCTTGCTGAGCGCCCCCTCAAGGACCCAAGAATGGGAACAAGAGCGCTCAAGTTTATCCCAACACCCCAAAGACTGTGGCATGGGGTTGAAGCCAACGACTCACCATCTCTCAAATTTAATACACGGCCGCATGAAGGTAATATTTTAAATTCAAAAGTGTTGCTTAGCGATATGAACAAGTTTTTAGCGACAGATAACAAATGCGAGTCTACTAAAAATTATATCTTTGGAGCATTCATCCGCTATAAGGCAGGCACCCTTCAGACGCCTCATAATACATTTCAGGCTTCGATGCTCCTTCTTCGGTGGTGGTCCGTCTGTCACAAGCTTCTCAGCGTCCATCTTGCCCAGTGAACCTTAGCAAGGGTAAGGGCCCTACGGGCACCTTCGATGCGAGCCGGAGCGCTTGATGACTTCAACCCATGGACAAAGGCCCACCACCGCCTCACCAGCCCGGTAGCTCCTGTGCATGGCTTCCGAGGCCACAACCAACTATGAGGCCTTTCATGGCCTGTTCGCCACCTTATGGAGCTCGACCAGCTGCTTCAACTGGTCGCTATAGGGCACCGGTGTCCGCCTCAAGATATCGAGACCGAACACCTTCTCCGCCGAGCTTCCTCCTCCTCGCTTTCGGTAGAATGCGCCAAGATCAGCCACACTAATGGGGCAGATCTGCGAATGCTCCGGAGAGCTCCAATTCAGGTAAGTAATAGATAATTCACTTTCACATGCTTGCTTTGCATATAGAATTCCTTACCCACCGCTATCTTCTTCATCGCGTCAATCTCCTGGAGGGCTTTTTGGGCTTCGGCCTTAGCGGCCTTGGCGCTCTCAAGGGACGAGGCGAGCTCTGGACTCTCGAGTCTTTGAGTCACGCCCAAACTCGTGTTTTTCCACGAGAGCCTGAGCTCTTGCCGCACCTCCGCCACCCGCCTCCTGCTTCTCGCTCGGTGCGCCTCCGCCCGCATTGCTTTCGACCTTGGACACCGCTTCCTTCGTGGTCGCCACCTTGTTCGTGGCCCCGCAGATATTCACGTTATTCTGTCATCTTTGCAACCACATCTTTTAAATACTCCCATAAGGTATTACTTACCTTCTTTATCCTCGAGCTGCTTTTTGGCAAGTCCGAGCTCGTTCTCGGACTGCTTGAGGCTCTGCTTCAATGCATCAACCTCCGCAGTCAGTGCGGCAGAGGTCAGCAGCAAGAGCTCTGCATTCCCATATTGACATACTTATGTTAGACTCCTGCAGATATCTTTTAGATCCTCGCCTCGCTTTTTCTTTCCGAACACCAAACTGAGCATCGAGGGCTACCGCCTATGCGGTAATATTTTATATATATTAAATACATACCTCAAAGCCTGTTAGAAGGTCGGCACAGTTTCACCAGCCCGCTCTTGGCCGATCGAATTTTCGGATCACCACACTCATAACAAGGCGGTAAGCCTCGTCGATGGAAGCGCCTAAGCGCCCATCAAATCATCCGTGCCTCCGGTTGGGCGGAGGTCACCGGTGTCGCCAGTCTTGCCCTTCTTACGAAGGGGTCGCCGCGGACTCGGAACCACCGGTTCGACGGAGTCCCAAGACAGGTCGGACTTAAAGCCCTTTGGGGTTTTATCCCTTTGAGCCCGGGTTCGGGAGGTCGCCTTGCGGCGCCTCCAGGCCACCACCTCTGGCTGGGCCTTTTGGGACTCCACCCCGCATCATCCGGCGGGAGGAGACGAGGCGGTCGGAAGTGAGGTGCTATTCACCTCCGACGAATCCAGGAGCCGCCGACGACCGTCGAGCCCGTCCCCATGGGCGGGCTGCATGGTTATACTCGGCATTAGAAGATGCTGTGCGACAAATGGAACGCCATGAGTTATTCTCGTGTCCGGACACTTACGATTTTGCCGGGGCTTGGTCCTTGTGGCCACTCCTCTCCGCCGCCGTCGGCTGGTGGTGAGTAGCCTGAGGAGGGTCCTTCCCTCTTGACCTCCGGCCTCCCGGGCTTAGCGGCCTTCCTTTTCTCTCTCCCCGGCGGGAGAGGCTCTTTTCCTCCTCCTCGCCTTCGCAGGAGGAGTCCGCCTCGGAGTCATCGGACGATGAGTCCGACAACACCTGGCGCCGGGAACTCCTCCGAGTTCCCGTGGCCTTCTTCTTGGCCTTCTTCTCCGGTACCACGTAAGGTGCCGGAACTAGCAGCCCCGTCAAACGGGCGTCCGCTGGGTCTTCTGGCAAGGGTGCCGGACAGTTAACCTGTCCGCACGTCTTCAGCTAGTCCTGTCAAAGGTAAGGGAGTTTTAGATCCCGCATAGAGTCAAACTATGAAAAAAGAGTCCCGTAAAGGGTAAAATAGCTTACCTCGCTGTCTTGATGTCATGAGCTGAATCCGCGGTCTTCGTAGAGCGGATGCGGGAGCCTCGGCGCCTTTGAACAGCACCTTCCGTGCATCTTCGTGACGTAGTGTCAAGAGCCGCTCAAGGTTTGGTGTTGTGCGGATCAAACTCCCACAAGTTGAAGGCTCGTGTCGGGCATGGGAGGATCCGGCGGATGAGCATAACCCGGACTACGTTGACAAGCTTGAGCTTCTTGTCCACCGTGTTTGAAGACGCAGGTTTGGAGTCGGTTAGCTCTTCCGAATTACCCCGTCCAGCCCATCTCTTTCCATGAGGTGAGCCGTAGGAAGCCAGATCGAATTCGGGGTCGCCGCCCATTTGGAGTCACGCTGCTCGGTGATATAGAACCACCCCGATTGCCACCCCTTTATGGTCTCCACGAAGGAGCCCTCGAGCCATAGGACGTTGGCCATCTTGCCCACCATGGCACCTCCGCACTCCGCTTGGCGGCCGCCCACTACCTTCGGCTTGACATTGAAGGTCTTCAACCATAAGCCGAAGTGGGTGTAACACCCCGGATGTAACTTTCCATATTTGTAACTCCAACACTTGCCATTTTCGGCATTGTGATATGATATTCCCTCCGTGGTTGGGTTTTTCTTCTTTTTGCATTTTGTCCATGTCATGCATTTCATATCATGTCATCATGTGCATCGCATTTGCATACGTGTTCGTCTCATGATTCCGAGCATTTTTCCGTTGTCCGCTTTTGCAATCCGCACTCCTATGTCCCCGGCGCCCCTTTTACGCTTTTTCCATGAGCGGTACTAAACTTTCTCGAATGGACCGAGGTTTGTCAAGTGGCCTTGGTATACCACCGTAGACCACCGTCAAGTTTCGGTCATTTGGAGCTCGTTTGGTACTCCAACGGTTAACCGCACTCTCGCAAAGGCCTCTTTTAAGTTGCAGCCCAACACCCCTTCAAAATAGTCCAATAACCCATCTAAGTCACTTCCATGCTCTCCGTCGTTCGATCACGATCGTGTGGGCGAAAACTACACCTCATTTGGAGCTTCCTAGCTCCTTCTACCTATAAATATGCATCTCCCCCTCCAAATCCCGGATCAATTCCCCCTAACCCTAGCCCGCTCCTCTCCCCTTGCCACGGACGTGTCCGATTCGGGCGGGACATCGTCCGCCCGCCGCCCGCCAACTGGAGCCGCCACGTGGCACTCCCGGCCGCACCTTAGCCACGCCCATGAGCCAGGCAGAGCGCTCACGCGGCCGCATCGCTTCGCCGCCGCCTCGCGCCAGCCGCACCCCGACCAGCAGCCACCGCCCGGCCAGCCCGCCGCCAGGCCGCCGCCCGCCGCTCCGGCCACCGCCACCGCCTCCGCCTGCCGCCCGTTCTGTCAACCCCGTCGCCTCCGGCCGCCGCCCGCCAGCGCCCTGGCTGCCGCCGCGGGCGGCTCCTCTCCTCCTCCTCCCTCGCCCTCCCTCGCAACGTTCATGCGAGCCGCCGCCTCGATCCGCGCCCACCGGATCTGAAATCCCGAGGTTGACTTTCTTCCCCAAAAATCGCCTAAGTCTTTAACTCAGTGATTATTTTGTTGCATTTTCATCGTGCCATAACTTTGCATCCGTAGCTCCGTTTGCAGCGTGTAATATGTCAAAATGTTCGCCTCAAGAGTAGATCATTTCATCTCATTGCATCATTTTCATTTGAGCTCATCTTGATGCCCTAAATGCTGTTAGAAGAGGGCTATGTGATGTTAGTTTCGCTTTCTTAATGAACATGCACTTTTGTTATTTTTGCTATGATTGATGTGTGCATCCTATGAATTTGAGTCCTACATGTGTTTTGTAATATGCCATGCCATCTTTCCAGGGGTGTATGCCATGTATTTTTGTGATCTCTGTGGTGACTAGCACAAGCATGCAAACTAGGTGTCATGATGTTGCTGATTTCAGCCCTGCTTTGTTGATATTTTCATGCCATGTTAACTTGATGCTACCGAGAGATCCATGCATATTTTGAGATACTTCATAAGGATGTTTTGAACATATGGTTATGCTCTATCCATCCATGCCTTTGTTTGCAATTATGGAGTGCCATAGCTTGAGTCAATCGAGCTCTACTTTTGCTATAAAATGTTTCTGGCAGATTGTTTACATGTTATTCAATTTTGCCAAGGTTGTTGTAGTTGATCCGTATGCTATGATGTTGTTCTTGCCATGTATATCTTCTATGCCATGTCTTCTTGATGGATGTATGCTTAGTTTATCATGAAAGGCTCTGTAGTGAGTGCATCGAGCTCTTAAACATGCCTACTTGTTATCTGCTTTTGTCATGCCCTGTTGTTGAATCATTAACTAAACTTGCTATATTGACATGGGTGATATTATATTTTCTGATCCTTTTTGGCTTATGGTCAGTAAGGGACTTTTGTTCTATGCTTTGAGTAGATTCATGCCATGCCTTGTTTTGCTATTATAAGTTCCTGTAGCATTTTGTTTTCTTGCTCAACATTGCTACCGATGCTGATTTTGCCATGTTCAAGAATTTCACTAAGTCTGTGAAGTGATATGTTTTGCACTTTTGCCATGCTTGTTTGGACCTGTTATGTTGTGATTTAGCCGTAGCTCAGTGTTCATCTTTTGTCAAGCATCTTGAGTAGATCACTGCCATATGCTTTTCTTGTACGCTTGGGTGTAGTAGCTTAATTTCTTGTTGCTTGCTAAGTGGTATCATGTCATAATGGCAGATTTGTGCCATTCTTGTTTTGCTTGTCATTTGCAAACCGTGCATCCGATTCCGTGATCTTTATATCGATTTCAACCAAATCATCTCATCTTTCCAGCGGCATACTTGGTTTGCCAAGTTGATGCCTGGTTCATCATTTTCCTTCCGAGCGCATATACGCATTGCATATCACATCTCGCATATCATGTCATGTTTTGCATCATGTTGCTTGTGCATTGCACCGTGATTTATTGTGGTTCCTTTGTTTGTGTTCTTGCTTTGGGTAGAGCCGGGAGACGAGTACGTGAACGAGGAACCTGTTGAGAACGCTTACGAGGATCAAGCTTTCGACAACTCTGAGAACTTTGCAGGCAAGATGACCATACCCTCGAAATCACTTCTATCTTTGCTATGCTAGATGCTCGCTCTTTTGCTATGCCTATGCTACGATGCCTATCACTTGCTATATCATGCCACCCATATTGCCATGTCAGCCCCTAACCATCCTTTCCTAGCAAACCGTTGATTGGCTATGTTACCGCTTTGCTCAGCCCCTCTTATAGCGTTGCTAGTTGCAGGTGAAGATGAAGTTTGTTCCTTGTTGGAACATGGAGATGTTGTTCCTTGTTGGAACATGTTTACTTGTTGGGGATATCACAATATATATCTGCTATAATTAATGCATCTATATACTTGGTAAAGGGTGGAAGGCTCGGCCTTATGCCCGTGTTTTGTTCCACTCTTGCCACCCTAGTTTCCGTCATACCGGTGTTATGTTCCTTGATTTCGCGTTCCTTACGGTTGGGTGATTTATGGGACCCCTTGACAGTTCGCTTTGAATAAGACTCTCCAAAGAAGGCCCAACTTTGGTTTTACCATTTGCCACCTAAGCCTTTTTCCCCGGTTTTCGCGAGCCCGAGGGTCATCTTTATTTTAACCCCGGACCAGTGCTCCTTCGAGTGCTGGCCCTAACTAGAGCCCTGTGGCGCCCCTCAAGGAAACTTGAGGTCTGGTTTTAGTTGTATGGACTGCTCATCCGGATGTGCCACGAGAACGAGATATGTGCAGCTCCTATCGGGATTTGTCGGCACAATCGGGCGGCTTTGCTGGTCTTGTTTTATTGCTGTCGAAATGTCTTGTAGTCCGGGATTCCAGATTGATCGGGTCTTCCCGTAGAAGGAATATCCTTCGTTGACCGTGAGAGCTTATAATGGGCTGTTGGGACACCCTGCAGGTATTATCTTTCAAAGCCGTGCCCGCGGTTATGAGGCGATGGGAATTTGTTAATGTCCGTTGTAGAAAACCCGGTTGACCTTAATTAAAATACACATCAATCAAGTGTAACCGTGATGGTCTCTTCTCGGCGGAGTCCGGAAGTGAACACGGTGTTGGAGTTATGTTTGACGTAAGTAGTTCAGATCACTTCTTGATCGCTACTAGCTTCACGTCTGCGCCTTGCTTCTCTTCTTGCTCTCTTTTGCGAATGTAGCCACCATATATGCTAGTCGCTTGCAGCAGCTCCACTTCACAACTCTGTCCTTCCTATAAGCTTAAATAGTCTTGATCTCGGGTGTGAGATTGCTGAGTCCCCGTGACTCACAGATTCTACCAAAGCAGTTGCAGTGCCGACGATGCGGTCAGGTGGCGAACCGAGCTCAAGTGGGAGTTCGATGAGGAACGTGGTCGTTACTATGTGTCTTTTCCTGATGATCGATAGTGGAGCCAGCTTGGGACGATCGGGGATCTGTGTAGCATTTGGGGTATCTTCTTTTATTTTGGTTCCGTAGTCGGACCTTGAGTGTAACCTGAATGATGGATGTTTATTTATGTATTGTGTGAAGTGGCATCGTAAGCCAACTATGTATCTCTTTCCTTATGTATTACATGGGTTGTGTGAAGATTACCTCACTTGCAACATTGCTTTCAATGCGGTTATGCCTCTAAGTCATGCTTCACACGTGGGAGATATAGCCGCATCGAGGGTGTTACAAGTTGGTAATCGAGCCTTCCCGACTTAGGAGCCCCCGCTTGATTGTTTGTTGGCGTTGTTGAGTCTAGAACGGAAAATGTTTTGAGTCTTAGGATTATATATATCGGAGAGTAGGATTCTTTTTACTCCCAGGTCCTTCGTCGCTCGGTGAGGTCTCCCGACGAGAAGTTTTGACTCTCCTCTCCTCAAATTTCACTAAATTTTTTTTAGGATCACGCTGGTATCTTGGAATCGTTCGATGGTTTTGTGACGAGAACATTGTTCTTGGTGCCTCCCGACATTTAGGGGTTGTGGCGGTGTCCCGGGAGTTGAGCTCCGAGGTGTTGTCGTCACAATTTTATCGCTGCGCTTCGAATACCCGAGATTTGCCGACATCGAAATCTCTTTTGTGCAGTTGTTGGTGAGATAACCCGATAACCCAAAGATCTTGGGCGAGCTCGAGTATTGCCATGACTTGTATAACGGATGCTTTTCAAGGTCGAGGTACACGATTTCGAAGGTTTCTTGGTTATGTGTTGACGGATGGATACAATTGGATCTAGGTATTGTTAGTTTGGGTGATATATTTTGTGTCCCTCAGATCCCCAACACAGATTGCATAACCGAAAGTTTCGGAGTTTATAGGTGGGATTCAAGTAGCTCTAGCATTTCTTCCCGCAGATATTTGGTTCGTGATTGGGTAATCCTTACCACTTATTTGTTCCAAATACCTTGTTATTTTTTTCATCAACCCTTTATCAAGTGGCTTCTCACCTTAATGGACGTGTGATGTTAGCTTTTGGAATTCATTCGCTCATCCTTGTTCAATGTTTATTATGAAGACTATATGTTGCAATTTCTATCCGTTGATTCAACTTGTCTATCTGCTCTATCAAAGTGCTAACGGATGTCACCCTCTTCAGATGGCTCCGCCAACGCCGAATCCGGAACGAAATGAAGGGAGTCACCAAACCTCCACCTCCACCTCCGCCTCCCGGAGGCATGGCAACTATCATGGCAGCCACCAATGCCAATGCTCGATGATTTTGCAACTCTTGCAAGAGCGTACTCAAGGGCAAGGCAATCAAGGAAATCAAGGTCAAGGCAACAACCAGCCGCACTTTGCTACCCTCGGTTCCTCGCTAATCAGCGAAGTCTTTCGGTTTACGTAGTCGAGGCCACAGACGCCGACGATTGGCTTGTGGACATCTGCAAACATTTTGAATGTAGCAATGTCGACCGAGGACTTTGTCAAGTTTGCTTGCTTCAACTCAAGGACCAAGCTGCTGAGTGGTACCAACAATACAAAGATTCCAGAGGAGGTCGTGTCATTACAGGATGAGTTCCGCCGAGACTTCGAGCTCACCACATTCGAAAAGTGTTGTTGAGAGCAAGCGGAGGAGTTCCGCAATCTCAAGCAAGGCAACATGTCCGTGTATCAATACAATATCCAGTTCGAGTAAACTCGCTTTGCTAAGCAAGACGTCCCGATGAAAAGAGTATGATCTATCAATTCAGAGGTGGTCTCGAGAGAAGATCTGCAATTAGCTCTCGTGCTTTTTGAGCGTAAAAGTATGATGAATTCTACAACATGGCATCAAGCAAGAAGCTGCCCAGCTCAAATGTGAGGCTTCTAAGAAGAGAATCAGGGATGCAGTTCAGTCTTCTTCTTCCTCTCAAGTGGCAGCTAAGCAGCGAAGTTTTACCTTCCTCCTCCGTTCACGCCTTATCACAGAAGAACTCGGTGGTCGTGGATCTTCCCACCCGCCAACCCAGGCTATCGTAACAAGTCTAATTCTCAAGCTCCAAGGTCAAATGCTCCTTACCACCGTCCGCCTCGAGGTGACTTGCAACAAATGTCGCAGAAAAGGTCACTATGCGAACAAGTGCTTCAACCAAAGGCGCCTTCCGCCTCCTCCTCTGTGAAATCTTCCAAGCAATGCAAAGGTCAAGCATAATCCCAACCATGCCAAGGTGAACATGATGAATGCAGCTCAAGCGGAGGAATCTTGATGTGATAATGGGTAATCTCTCGCTAATGATATTCCTGCAAAAGTCTTATTTGATACTGGTGCATCGCATTCTTTCATCTTAAGACCTTTTGTGGCTATGCATGATTTGGTTACTCAAGTATTGCCGAGACCTTTGTCTATTGTTTCTCCGGCTAAGGAAATGACTTTTCGAGTTTTGGTTCAAATGTCGGTATCAAGATGGGCGACTATAGATTTCTGGCTAAACCAATTGTCCTTGGTGACTCGGATATTGATCTTATTCTCGGATGGATGGCTTTCTCAGACAAAGCTCAGCTTGATTGTGCTGCCAGGAAATTCAATTGACTCACTCTTCTAATGATGTGATCATCTATGCCGCCGTGATGAAACCATTCGGTTGTTTTCTCTCAATGAGAAGGGCGAATTGGATGCTATCTCTCGATTCCATCGCTTGTGAGTACCAAGATGTCTTTCCGTAAGAGCTTCCAGAATGCCTCCTCACCGCCAGCTTGAGTTCGTATCGATCTTGAGCCCGCATCAAACCCGCTTGCAAGCGCCCATACAAGCTTGGACCTGATGAGCTGAAGGAATTGAAGAAGCAGCTCGATGAACAAGAGCGTCTGGTTTGATCGACCGAGTTCATCTCCTTGGGGTTGTGGTGTTCTTTTGTCCGGAAGAAGGATGGCACGGACCGACTTTGCGCCGATTACCGCCCATTGAATAAGAAGACTATCAAGAACAAGTATCCACTTCCCAACATCAATGAGCTTTTCGAGCAACTCAAAGGTGCTAAAGTGTTCTCCAAGCTTGACCTTCGTATGGGTTATCATCAAATTCAGATTCGTGAACAAGATATTCCCAAGACAAAGATTCGTAACAAGCTTTGGTTCTTATGAATATACTGTCATGTCTTTCGCCTTGTCAATGCTCCTCCAACATTCTCTCGGATGATGAACTTCATCTTCAACCCCTACACCAATGAATTCGCCTTGGTCTATCTTGATGATATTTTGGTCTTCTCCAAGAATAAGAAGGATCATGCCAAACATTTGCGATTGGTGCTAGACAAGCTCGTGAGAGTATCAATTCTATGCTAAGTTTTCCAAATGTGAATTTTGGCTTGATGAAGTGCTTTATCTTGGTCATATCATCTCCGCCAAGGGCATCGCTGTTAATCCCGAGAAGGTGTCCGCAATTGTGAATTGGGAACCTCCTCGTAATGTCAAGCAGCTTCGCAGCTTTTCTTGGTCTTGCAAGCTATTGCCGAAGATTCGTTGAGAACTTCTCTAAGATTGCAAAGCCTCTTTCCAACCTCCTCCAGAAGCATGTGAAGTATGTCTGGTCTCCTGAGTGTGACGTTGCTTTCAATACCCTCAAAGAGAAACTCGTCACAGCTCCTATCTTGACTCCTCCTGATGAATCCAAGCCATTCAAGTTTTCTTGTGATGCTTCTCTTCAAGGTCTCGGTGCTGTGTTAATGCAAGAGAAGAGAGTTGTGGCCTATACCTCTCGTCAGCTGAAGCCCAACGAAAAGAACTACCCCACTCACGATCTTGAGTTGGCGGCAGTTGTCCATGCATTGATAACATGGAGACATCTCTTGTTGGGAAGGAAAGTGGACATTTTCACCGATCACAAGAGCCTCAAGTATATCTTCACTCAACCCAACCTCAACCTCAGGCAAACTCGATGGGTCGAAATGATTCAAGAGTACAACCCAAGTATTGAATATACTCCGGCAAGGCCAATGTGATTGCAGATGCTTTGAGCAGAAGGCTTACTGCAACAGCTTAATCCTCAAGCCCTTCCAACCGGATCTCTGTGAAGCTTTCCGTAAGCTGAATCTTCAAGTTATTCCTCAAGGTTTTCTTGCCAACCTCATAGTCTCTCCTACTTTGGAAGATCAGATTCGTGAGGCTCAACTCCTGGATACCATGGTGAAAAAGGTGAAACGTGGTATCGACAAGGGCATTTCCAAGTACAAGTGCTTCCACATTGATGACAAAGATACTCTTTTCTTCGAGGACCGGATTGTGGTTCCTAAGGGTGATCTACGAAAGTCATTATGAACGAGGCACACAATTCGCTTCTATCCATTCATCCCGAAGTACGAAGATGTACCATGACCTCAAGCAGTCATATTGGTGGACTCGAATGAAGCGAGAAATTGCTCAATTCGTGAATGAGTGTGATGTCTGCAGAAGAGTGAAAGCAGAACACCAACGACCAGCTGGTCTCCTCCAACCTCTTGCTATTCCAGAATGGAAGTTTGATCATATCAAAATGGACTTCGTGACTGGATTTCCTAAGTCCAAGCGTGGAAATGATGCTATCTTCATTGTCATTGACAAGCTTACCAAAGTGGCTCATTTTCTTCCTATCAAAGAATCTATCACAGCAGCTCGGTTGGCGAGCTATACACCTCGTGATTGTCTCCTTGCACGGCATTCCACAAGTGATCTCTTCGACCGTGGCAGCATCTTTACCTCCAAGTTTTGGGATTCTTTTGAAGGCCATGGGCACCAACATCTGCTTCAGCACAGCTTTCCATCCTCAAACAAGTGGCCAAGTCGAGCGAGTCAATCAAATCCTTGAAGATATGCTCGGCTTGTGTCATTTCCTTCGATATGAAGTGGGAAGATTGTCTTCCATATGCCGAAGTTCTCCTACAACAACAGCTTCCAAGCGAGTTCGCAAGGCCCCATTCGAAATTCTCTATGGCGAAAAGTGCCGACTCTCTCAATTGGTCCGAGACAGGTGAACGCCAACTTCTTGGAAACGACTTGATCACGAAGTCAAGAAATGTGCAAAGTCATTCGTGAGAATCTCAAAGCCGCATCGCGCCAGAAGAGCTATTATGATGACAAGCACCGTGATGTGGCTTTTGAAATCGGAGACCATGTCTACCTCCGCGTCTCTCAATGAAAGGCACTCGCCGCTCGGTATAAAAGGGAAGCTTGCCCTAGATACGTGGGTCCTTTCAAGATCATTGGCAAAAGAGGCGATCTCACCTATCAACTTGAGCTTCCGTCAACTTCGCGAACGCACGATGTGTTTCACGTGTCACAGTTCGCAAGTGCTTCAAGACTCTGAAGCCCTATCAACTTCAAGAAATTGACCTCCAAGAAGATCTCTTATCATGAGCACCCGTTGCTATTCTTGAAGAAACCGAGCGCAAGACTCGCAACAAGTCAATCAAATTCCTGAAAGTGAAGTGGTCACACCATTCCGATCGAGAAGCCACCGGGGCGCGAGGATCACCTCCGCTCGAATATCCGGAGTTCTTTCGGTCCTAGATCTCGGACGAGATCCTCTTGTAGTGGTGGAGTGTTGTAACACCCTGGATGTAACTTTCCATATTTGTAACTCCAACTCTTGCCATTTTCAGCATTGTGATATGATATTCCCTCCGTGGTTGGGTTTTTCTTCTTTTGCATTTTGTCCATGTCATGCATTTCATATCATGTCATCATGTGCATCGATTTGCATACGTGTTCGCCTCATGATTCCGAGCATTTTTCCCGTTGTCCGCTTTTAAAATCCGCACTCCTATGTCCCCCGCGCCCCTTTTATGTTTTTCCGTGAGCGGTACTAAACTTTCTCGAATGGACCGAGGTTTGTCAAGTGGCCTTGGTATACCACCGTAGACCACCTGTCAAGTTTTGGGTCATTTGGAGCTCGTTTGGTACTCCAACGGTTAACCGCACTCGCAAAGGCCTCTTTTAAGTTGCAGCCCAACACCCCTTCAAAATAGTCCAATAACTCATCTAAGTCACTTCCATGCTCTCCGTCGCTCGATCACGATCGTGTGGTAAAACTACACCTCATTTGGAGCTTCCTAGCTCCTTCTACCTATAAATATGCATCTCCTCCAAATCCGGATCAATTCCCCTAACCCTAGCCCCTCCTCTCCCCGGCCACGGACGTGTCCGATTCGGCCGGACACGTCCGCCCACCGCCCGGCCAACTGAGCCGCCACGCGCAGCACCGGCCGCACACAGCCAGCCACAGCCGCCAGCCCGCTGGCCGCCCCCCGTCACCCAGCCACCCACAGCCTGCCCGCTGCTACCGCCGCACACATGGCCCGCGCAGCGCTGCACGCCACGCCGCTGCCGCCAGCCGCCCGGCCACTCGCCACCGCCTCCGCCTGCCCGGCTGCGCCGCCCTGTTGCCCCGTCACCTCGCCAAGCGCACGCCCGCCTCCCTCCCGCTGCCCGCCGGCCCGACCCCCTCCTCCTCCGGCCTCGTCCTCCCCCGGCAACGTTCCGGCGAGCCGCCGCCGCCGGCCTCGATCCGCGCGCCCACCGGATCTGAAATCCCGAGCGGTTGACTTTCTTCCCCCCCAAAATCGCCTAAGTCTTTAACTCTGTGATTATTTTTTTGCATTTTCATCGTGCCATAACTTTGCATCCGTAGCTCCGTTTCGTGCGTGTAATATGTCGAAATGTTCGCCCCGAAGAGTAGATCATTTCATCTCATTGCATCGTTTTCATTTGAGCTCATCTTGATGCCCAAATGCTGTTAGAAGAGGGCTATGGATGTTAGTTTCGCTTTCTTAATGTAACATGCACTTTTGTTATTTTGCTATGATTGATGTGTGCATCCTATGAATTTGAGTCCTACATGTGTTTTGTAATATGCCATGCCATCTTTCCAGGGTGAATGCCATGTATTTTGTGACCTCTGTGGTGACTAGCACAAGCATGCAAACTAGGTGTCATGATGTTGCTGATTTCAGCCCTGCTTTTGTCGATATTTTCATGCCATGTTAACTTGATGCTACCGAGAGATCCATGCATATTTTGAGATACTTCATGAAGGATGTTTTGAACATATGGTTATGCTCAATCCATCCATGCCTTTGTTTGCAATTATGGAGTGCCATAGCTTGAGTCAATCGAGCTCTACTTTTGCTATAAAATGTTTCCTGGCAGATTGTTTACATGTTATTCAATTTTGCCAAGGTTGTTGTAGTTGATCCGTGTATGCTATGATGTTGTTCTTGCCATGTATATCTTCTAAGTAATGTCTTCTTGATGGATGTGTGCTTAGTTTATCATGAAATGCTCTGTAGTGAGTGCATCGAGCTCTTAAACATGCCTACTTGCTATCTGTTTTGTCATGCCCTGCTGTTGAATCTGTTAATCTAAACTTGCTATATTGACATGGGTGATATTGTATTTTCTCGATCCTTTTTGGCTTATGGTCAGAAGGGACTTTTGTTCTATGCTTTGAGTAGATTCATGCCATGCCTTGTTTTGCTATTATAAGTTCCTGTAGCATGTTGTTTTCTTGCTCAAGATTGCTACCGATGCTGATTTTGCCATGTTCATAATTTCACTATGTCCTGTGAAGCTGATATGTTTTGCACTTTTGCCATGCTTGTTTGGACCTGTTATGTTGTGATTTAGCCGTAGCTCAGTGTTCATCTTTTGTCAAGCATCTTGAGTAGATCACTGCCATATGCTTTTCTTGTACGTTTGGGTGCAGTAGCTTAATTTCTTGTTGCTTGCTAAGTGGTATCATGCTGTTAATGGCAGATTTGTGCCATTCTTGTTTTGCTTGTCATTTGCAAACCGTGCATCCGATTCCGGTGATCTTTATATCGATTTCAACCGAAATCATTTCATCTTTCCAGCAGCATACTTGGTTTGCCAAGTTGATGCCTGGTTCATCATTTTCCTTCCGGAGCGCACATACGCCTTGCATATCACATCTCGCATATCATGTCATATTTTGCATCATGTTGCTTGTGCATTGCACCGTGATTTATTGTGGTTCCGTTGTTTGTGTTCTTGCTTTGGGTAGAGCCGGGAGACGAGTACGTGAACGAGGAACCTGTTGAGAACGCTTACGAGGATCAAGCTTTCGACAACTCTGAGAACTTTGCAGGCAAGATGACCATACCCTTGAAATCACTTCTATCTTTGCTATGCTAGATGCTCGCTCTTTTGCTATGCCTATGCTACAATGCCTATCACTTGCTATATCATGCCACCCATATTGCCATGTCAGCCCCTAACCATCCTTTCCTAGCAAACCGTTGATTGGCTATGTTACCGCTTGCTCAGCCCTCTTATAGCGCTGCTAGTTGCAGTGAAGATGAAGTTTGTTCCTTGTTGAACATGGAGATGTTGTTCCTTGTTGGAACATGTTTACTTGTTGGGGATATCACAATATATATCTGCTATAATTAATGCATCTATATACTTGGTAAAGGGTGGAAGGCTCGGCCTTATGCCCGTGTTTTGTTCCACTCTTGCCACCCTAGTTTTCGCTATACCGTGTTATGTTCCTTGATTTCGCTTCCTTACACGGTTGGGTGATTTATGGGACCCCTTGACAGTTTGCTTTGAATAAGACTCCTCCCAAAGAAGGCCCAACTTTGGTTTTACCATTTGCCACCTAAGCCTTTTTCCCCGGTTTTCGCGAGCCCGAGGGTCATCTTTATTTTAACCCCGGACCAGTGCTCCTTCGAGTGCTGGCCCAACTAGAGCCCTGTGCGGCGCCCTCAAGGAAACTTGAGGTCTGGTTTTAGTTGTATGGACTGCTCATCCGGATGTGCCACGAGAACGAGATATGTGCAGCTCCTATCGGGATTTGTCGGCACAATCGGGCGGCTTTGCTGGTCTTGTTTTATTGCTGTCGAAATGTCTTGTAGTCCGGGATTCGAGATTGATCGGGTCTTCCCAGTAGAAGGAATATCCTTCGCTGACCGTGAGAGCTTATAATGGGCTGTTGGGACACCCTGCAGGTATTATCTTTCAAAGCCGTGCCCGCGTTATGAGGCAGATGGGAATTTGTTAATGTCCGTTGTAGAAAACCCGGTTGACCTTAATTAAAATACACATCAACGCGGTGTAACCGTGATGGTCTCTTCTCGGGAGTCCGGAAGTGAACACGGTGTTGGAGTTATGTTTGACGAAGTAGTTCAGATCACTTCTTGATCGCTACTAGCTTCACGTCCGTGCCTTGCTTCTCTTCTCGCTCTCTTTTGCGAATGTAGCCACCATATATGCTAGTCGCTTGCAGCAGCTCCACCTCACAACTCTGTCCTTCCTATAAGCTTAAATAGTCTTGATCTCGCGGGTGTGAGATTGCTGAGTCCCGTGACTCACAGATTCTACCAAAGCAGTTGCAGGTGCCGACGATACTAGTGCAGGTGACGCAACCGAGCTCAAGTGGGAGTTCGACGAGGAACGTGGTCGTTATTATGTGTCTTTTCCCGATGATCAGAGTGGAGCCCAGCTTGGGACGATCGGGATCTGTAGCATTTGGGGTATCTTCTTTTATTTTGGTTCCGTAGTCGGACCTTGAGTGTAATCTAAATGATGGATGTTTATTTATGTATTGTGTGAAGTGGCGATCGAAGCCAACTATGTATCTCTTTCCTTATGTATTACATGGGTTGTGTGAAGATTACCTCACTTGCGACATTGCTTTCAATGCGGTTATGCCTCTAAGTCGTGCTTCGACACATGGGAGATATAGCCGCATCGAGGGCGCTGATGGGGCTGGATGCAGAGGAAGGCCTACTCGCACACCCACGATGAACGCCGAGATGTTGAGGATGAAATTCGGGGCCGATCATGGAAATCTAGGCCGTAGTAGAACATGAGCCACGGACAAATGGGTGAAGTGGAAACCCTAGTCCCATGGAGGAAGTGGGGAGGAACACCACCTCTCTCATGGGGCCTGGGTGGGGATGAGCTGCCCTTGTTGGGGAGCTGATGCGCAATGTCGCCGGACAAGTATCCAGCCTTCCGCAGCTTTTTTTGATGTGCCCTCCATGACGGAGGAGGCCATCCACTTGCCTCTCGCTCGGACATAGTTGGAGAAGGTTGAGGTGGGATGTGCGGACTTGGGCGCTGGAGCTCGAAAAGGTGGAAATGGATAAGCAAAGGAGGAAGAAGGCGTGTGTGAAAAGGTGGATCCTTATCCCTTATATGGACGGACAAAGCTATGCGTCCCCACCGCCCGATAAAACTCGCTTATCTCCCAAGCGCCGAATCAATGGCGCGGTCGGGTTTCCCACACCGGATTGATGAGAATCCCGGATAAGGGACACGATCTCCGCTTGACAAGACGTGCAAGGAAACCGCCGCTAAACATGCTTTGAGGTGGGACAAGAAAACGATTCAATAAAGGCTTGGTCGTGGTGAGATGTCACGCTGCGAATACGCCACAGATTGAACTTGTGTAAATATTATTCTCTACTGGTGGTATGTGGAACTTATTTTGCAGAGCCGGACACTATCCTTGTGTACAAAATCTTCTATGAAGTATTCGGAGGAGGAACGCGCCTTGCAATGCCGAAGACAAGATGCGCGCCGGACTCATCGTCATTGAAGCCTGGTTCAGGGGTTACTGAGGGAGTCCTGGATTAGGGGGTGTCCGGATAGCCGGACTATAGCCTTTGGCCGGACTCCTGGACTATGAAGATACAAGATTGAAGACTTCGTTCCGTGTCCGGATGGGACTTTCCTTGGCATGGAAGGCAAGCTTGGCGATACGGATATGTAGATTTCCTACCATTGTAACCGACTCTGTAACCCTAACCCTATTCGGTGCCTATATAAACCGGAGGGTTTTAGTCCGTAGGATCTAACAACAATCATACCATAGGCTAGCTTCTAGGGTTTAGCCTCTCCGATCTCGTGGTAGATCTACCCTTGTACTACCCATATCATCAATATTAATCAAGCAGGAGTAGGGTTTTACCTCCATCGAGAGGGCCCGAACCTGGGTAAAAACATCATGTCCCTTGTCTCCTGTTACCATCCGCCTAGACGCACAGTTCGGGACCCCCTACCCGAGATCCACCGGTTTTGACATCGACAGTCTCCAAGAAAGCTGATAAAAACTATCTTGACGACAGTGAGGGAACCCCAAAGTCCTGTCTTGATGTAGTGTTCGAGTTACTGGCCACTATTGCTGGCACAAGCTCTTCGAACTCGCTGCCTGAATCAGTTCGTGTTCTTGAGTCTCAACTTCAAGTTGAAAGACATCGATCGATGTGCTGACAGAAGTCAAGGACCGAGGAAGTCCCCGCAGAATTCAGATGCATATTTTCGTGCAACGAAGAAGCTACTGGAGGATTTAAGCGCCAAACAAGAGAAAGTTAATAAGCTTGCTAAGCATCTTTCCAAAGATTATGGGTACCTGTGATATTGTTTCTTGAGATCTTCAAGTGGTTTCAGCTCGATTTGTTTTGTCATGGCGTTATTTGCGCTGGTCGCCAAGTTTGACAACCAAAGGTATATGATATGTCGCTTTGTTCCTATATTTGCAATCGGGCGGCGAACTTTGATTCCCAAAGGGATGTAATATGTGTAATAGCCATGATAGCCTAGCATTAGTTGCTTGCTTATTTATTTCCTTGTTGTCTTGTTTATTTGTTTGCTTGTAGTCATTGCGTTCTTTTTCCGCGGTTAGCTAGTGGCTGCAATAACCTATTTTTTAAAACTAGGCCACAATAACCATGAGCTAATATTTACTTTAGTGACACCGGGCCTCCTACTGGCCGTAGAAATAGTAGGCCTTTTACGGGTCAGAGAAACAATGGGCCTTCTACGGGTCAGAGAAACAATAGGCCTTCAAGGGTCAGATCATCAATGAGCCTTATACGGGCCAGACGATCGATTGGTGAAACATGGGCCAAACAGATCGCATTATGGCCGTAAACGGGCTAGAGTTGAATCGTCTGTTCATGGGTCGACCATAACGGGCCATCGTTAATAGGCCATATTTGATGACGCTATGAAACGCCCAACGATTAACGGACCACAACGGGCTGATCAGAACCATTAGTGCTGAATTTGGCCCACAAGCGTAAAATGACAAGAATGGGCGTAAGTAAACGAATGCTGAAATGAGCCCAAGAATAAATGGGTATGAGAAGGCCGAAGATAACATGGGCTGAAACGCCCAACGGAATAACGGGCCGTTAATGGGTATAATGTGATACATCGCTCATTACGGACCAGCCACCACGGGCCGTTAATGGGTGTAAAGTGATACACCGCTTCATTACGGGCCGCCACCACGGGCCGTTAATAGGCCAAGAGTTACATAGGGCCTCATATGGGCCAAAATACGCCATGGGCCATACATGCGCCGAAGTGAAAACGGGTTGAATCATATTGATGGCCCAGATGACGCCATCGGGCCTAATTCGGATAGGGCGAACGGGCCTTGGGTTAGCGGGCTGTAAATGGGCTATATGCGAACATGCCGCTAACAAGCTTTCCATGGGCCGCCCGCCACCTTTTGACCAAGTCAAACGGGCGGCCTTTTCACAGAATGGGCCTCTGTTGGGCGTACACGGTCGACGTATCATAGGCACCTTCCGTCCCAATGAGTGGATGACATCTCGTCCCAACGATGAGCCAACACGCAGTTTCCTCCAGCCAATGATGATTTTACCATGGAAAATCCCCATTGGTCGTGGCTGTTAATGGGTTATCGGATCCAAAACCTGACCCGATAGCTTAACGGCGTTCCGTTACGGTGGATGCCACGTGTCGGTCACCCTTGACGAAAAGCACTTCGTGACGCTACGATTTATCGTCATGGAAGTGGACACTTCGTTATGATAATTTTGGTAATGTCATGGAACACTTCTACGACAAAGACGTGTATGACTATCTTGATTCTCGCTATAAAATCGTCATGGATGTACATGCATGACAAAAAACGTGACCTACTGTGACAAACACGTATCATCACGAAAGTGTATTTGTTTTGTAGTGATGGGGTGCCCCCATCCCCCGTATATAAAGTAGTGGAGGAGGGGGAAGGCCGGCCCTCCTATGGCGCGCCCTGGAGGAGTCCTACTCCCACCGGGATTAGGATTCCCCACCCCTTCCAAGAGTAGGAGTAGGAGAGAAGGAAGGAGGAGAGAGGGGGAAGGAAAAAGGGGGGCGCCGCCCCCCTTCCTTGTCCAATTCGGACTAGAGGGGAAGGGGGCGCGCAGCCTGCCCTGGCCGCCCCTTCCTCTCTCCACCAAGGCCCATGAGGCCCATTACACTCCCGGGGGTTCCAGAACCCCGCATCTCAATATTCGTCAAACTCATCCGGAACCCTTCCGAAGTCCAAACATAGTCATCCAATATATCAATCTTTATGTCTCGGCCATTTCGAGACTCCTCATCATGTTCGTGATCATATCCGGGACTCCAAACTACCTTCGGTACATCAAAACACATAAACTCATATTACCGATCGTCACCGAATGTTAAGCGTGCGGACCCTACGGGTTCGAGAACTATGTAGACATGACCGAGACACGTCTCCGGTCAATAACCAATAGCGGAACCTGGATGCTCATATTGGTTCCTACATATTCTCCGAAGATCTTTATCGGTCAAACCGCATAACAACATACGTTGTTCCCTTTGTCATCGGTATGTTACTTGCCCGAGATTCGATCGTTGGTATCTCAATACCTAGTTCAATCTCGTTGCCGGCAAGTCTCTTTACTTGTTCCTTAATGCATCATCCTGCAACTAACTCATTAGTTACACTGCTTGCAAGGCTTATAGTGATGTGCATTACCGAGAGGGCCCAGAGATACCTGTCCGACAATCAGAGTGACAAATCCTAATCTTGATCTATGCCAACTCAACAAGTACCATCGGAGACACATGTAGAGAACCTTTATAATCACCCAGTTACGTTGTGACGTTTGGTAGCACACAAAGTGTTCCTCTGGTATTCAGGAGTTGCATAATCTCATAGTCATAGGAACATGTATAAGTCATGAATAAAGCAATAGAAATATACTAAACGATCAAATGCTAAGCTAACGGAATGGGTCAAGTCAATCACATCATTCTCTAATGATGTGATCCCTTTAATCAAATGACAAATCATGTCTATGGCTGGGAAACCTAACCATCTTTGATTCAACGAGCTAGTCAAGTAGAGGCATACTAGTGACACTTTGTTTCTCTATGTATTCACACATGTACTAAGTTTCCGGCTAATACAATTCTAGCATGAACAATAAACATTTATCATGATATAAGGAAGAATAAATAACAACTTTATTATTGCCTCTAGGGCATATTTCCTTCAGTCTCCCACTTGCACTAGAGTCAATATTCTAGTTCACATCGCCATGTGATTTAACACCAATAGTTCACATCACCATGTTATTAACACCCATAGTTCACATCGCCATGTGACCAACACTCAAAGGGTTTACTAGAGTTAGTAATCTTAGTTCACATCGCCATGTGGTTAACACCCACAGAGTACTAAGGTGTGATTATGTTTTGTTTGTGAGAGAAGTTTAGTCAATAGGTCTGCCATATTCAGATCCGTATGTATTTTGCAAATTTCTATGTCAACAATGCTCTGCACGGAGCTACTCTAGCTAATTGCTCCCACTTTTAATATGTATCCAGATTGAGACTTAGAGTCATTTGGATCAGTGTCAAAACTTGCATCGACGTAACCCTTGACGACGAACCTTTTGTCACCTCCATAATCGAGAAACATATCCTTATTCCACTAAGGATAATTTTGACCGCTGTCCAGTGATCTACTCCTAGATCACTATTTTACTCCCTTGCCAAACTCGGTGTAGGGTAAAAATAGATCCGTACACAAGATGGCATACTTTATAGAACCTATGGCTGAGGCATAGGGAATGACTTTCATTCTCTTTCTATCTTCTGCCGTGGTCGGGCTTTGAGTCTTACTCAGTTTAACACCTTGCAACACAGGCAAGAACTCTTTCTTGACTGTTCCATTTTGAACTACTTCAAAATCTTGTCAAGGTATGTACTCATTGAAAAACTTATCAAGTGTTTTGATCTATCTCTATAAATCTTGATGCTCAATATGTAAGCAGCTTTACCGAGGTCTTTCTTTGAAAAACTCCTTTCAAACACTCCTTTATGCTTTCCAGAAAATTCTACATCATTTCCGATCAACAACATGTCTTTCACATATACTTATCAGAAAACTGTAGTGCTCCCACTCACTTTCTTATAAATACAGGCTTCGCCGCAAGTCTGTATAAATCTATATGCTTTGATCAACTCATCAAAGCGTATATTCCAACTTCGAGATGCTTTGCACCAGTCCATGGATGGATCGCTGGAGCTTGCACATTTTGTTAGCTCCTTTAGGATTGACAAAACCTTCTGGTTGCATCACATACAACTCTTCTTTAAGAAATCCATCAAGGAATGTAGTTTTGACATCCATTTTCCAGATTTCATAAAATGTGGCAATTTGCTAACATGAATCAGACAGACTTAAGCATCGCTATGAGTGAGAAAATCTCATCATAGTCAACACCTTGAACTTTGTCAAAAACCTTTTTCGACAAGTCTAGCTTTGTAGATAGTAACACTACTATCAACATCCGTCATCCTCTTGAAGATCCATTTATTTTCTATGGCTTGCCGATCATCGGGCAAGTCAACCAAAGTCCACACTTTGTTCTCATACATGGATCCCATCTCAGCTAACATGGCCTCAAGCCATTTTGTAGAATCTGGGCTCATCATCGCTTCCCCATAGTTTGTAGGTTCATCATGGTCTAGTAACATGACTTCCAGAAAGGATTACTGCACCACTCTGGTGCGGACCATAATCTGGTTGACCTACGAGGTCCAGTAGTAACTTGATCTGAAGTTTCATGATCATCATCACTAGCTTCCTCACTAAGTGGTGTAGGAATCACTGGAACTGATTTCTGTGATGAACTACTTTCCAATTTGGGAGAAGGTACAATTACCTCATCAAGTCTTACTTTCCTCCGACTCACTTCTTTCAAGAGAAACTCCTTCTCTAGAAAGGATCCATTCTTACCAACGAATAACTTGCCTTTGGATCTGTGATAGAAGGTGTACCCAACAGTTACTTTTGGGTATCCTATGAAGACGCACTTCTTCGACTTGGGTTTGAGCTTATCAAGATGAAACTTTTTCACATAAGCATCGCAACCCCAAACTTTAAGAAACGACAACTTAGGTTTCTTGCTAAACCACAGTTCATATGGTGTCGTCTCAACGGATTTAGATGGTGCCCTTTTTAACGTGAATGTAGCTTTCTCTAATGCATAACCCCAAAATGATAGTGGTAAATCGGTAAGATACATCATAGATTGCACTATATCCAATAAAGTACGGTTATGACGTTCGGACACACCATTATGCTGTGGTGTTCCAGGTGGCGTGAATTTGTGAAACTATTCCACATTGTTTTAATTCAAGACCAAACTCGTAACTCAAATATTCTCCTCCACGATCAGATCGTAGAAACTTTATTTTCTTGTTACGATGATTTTCCACTTCACTCTGAAATTCTTTGAACTTTTCAAATGTTTCAGACTTATGTTTCATTAAGTAGATATACCCATATCTACTCAAATCATCTGTGAAGGTCAGAAAATAACGATACCCGCCGTGAGCCTCAACACTCATCGGACCGTATACATCAGTATGTATTATTTCCAATAAGTCAGTTGGTCGCTCCATTGTTCCGGAGAACGGAGTCTTAGTCATCTTGCCCATGAGGCATGGTTCGCAAGCATCAAGTGATTCCAAAAGCCCATCAGAATGGAGTTTCTTCATGTGCTTTACACCAATATGACCTAAACGACAGTGCCACAAATAAGTTGCACTATCATTATCAACTCTGCATCTTTTGGCATCAATATTATGAATATGTGTATCACTACGATCGAGATTCAGTAAACCATTCACCTTGGGTGCATGACCACAGAAGGTTTTTATTCACGTAAACAGAATAACAATTATTCTTTGACTTAAATGAATAACCATATTGCAATAAACATGATCAAATCATATTCATGCTCAACGCAAACACCAAATAACATTTATTTAGGTTCAACACTAATCCCGACAGTATAGGGAGTGTGCGATGATGATCATATCAATCTTGGAACCACTTCCAACACACATCGTCACTTCACCCTTAACTAGTCTATGTTCATTCTGCAACTCTCGTTTTTAGTTACTAATCTTAGCAACTTAACTAGTATCAAATACTGAGGGGTTGCTATAAACACAAGTAAAGTACACATCAATAAGAAGTATATCAAATATACCTTTGTTCACTTTGCCATCTTCTTATCCGCCAAATATCTAGGGCAGTTCCACTTTGAGTGACCATTTCCATTGCAGTAGAAGAACTTAGTCTTAGGCTTAGGTCCAGACTTGGGCTTCTTCACTTGAGCAGCAACTTGCTTGCCATTCTTCTTGAAGTTCCCCTTCTATCCCTTTGCCCTTTTCTTGAAACTAGTGGTCTTGTTAACCATCAACACTTGATGCTCTTTCTTGATTTCTACCTTCGTCGATTCAACATCACGAAGAGCTTGGGAATCGTTTCTGTTATCCCTTGCATATTATAGTTCACCACGAAGTTCTAGTAACTTGGTGATAGTGACTAGAGAACTCTGTCAATCACTATCTTATCTAGAAAATTAATTCCCACTTGATTCAAGTGATTGTAGTACTCAGACATTCTGAGCACATGCTCACTAGCTGAGCTATTCTCCTCCATCTTGTAGGCAAAGTACTTGTCAAAGGTCTCATACCTTTTGACATGGGCACGAGTGTGAAATACTAATTTCAACTCTCGGAACATATCATATGTTCCGTGGCTTTTCAAAAACGTCTTTGAAGCCCCGATTCTAAGCCGTAAAGCATGGTGCACTAAACTATCAAGTAGTCATCATATCGAGCTTGCCAAATGTTTATAACGTCTGCATCTGCTCCTGCAATCGGTCTGTCACCTAGCGGTGCATCAAGGACATAATTCTTCTATGCAGCAATGAGGATAATCCTCAGATCACGAATCCAATCCGCACCATTGCTACTAAAATCTTTCAACTTAGTTTTCTCTAGGAACATATCAAAAATAAAACACGGGAGCTAAACGCGAGCTATTGATCTACAACATAGATATGCTAATACTACCAGGACTAAGTTCATGATAAATTAAAGTTCAATTAATCATATTACTTAAGAACTCCCACTTAGATAGACATCCCTCTAATCATCTAAGTGATCACGTGATTCATATTAACTAAACCATGTCCGATCATCACGTGAGATTGATCATATCTTCTATATGATTCACGCTCGACCTTTCGGTCTCCAGTGTTCCGAGGCCATATCTGCATATGCTAGTCTTGTCAAGTGTAACCCAAGTATTCTGCGTGTGCAAAACTGGCTTGCACCCGTTGTATGTGAACGTAGAGCTTATCACACCCGATCATCATGTGGTGTCTCGCACGATTTAACTTTCATAACGGTGCATACTCGGGAGAACACTTGTACCTTGAAATTTAGTGAGAGATCATCTTATAATGCTACCGTCGAACTAAGCAAAATAAGATGCATAAAGGATAAACATCACATGCAATCAATATAAGTGATATGTTATGGCCATCATCATCTTGTGCCTTTGATCTCCATCTCCAAAGCACCGTCATGATCACCATCGTCACCGGCGCGACACCTTGATCTCCATCGTAGCATCGTTGTCGTTTCTCCAACTATTGCTTCTACAACTATCGCTACCGCTTAGTGATAAAGTAAAGCAATTACATGGTGATTGCATTTCATACAATAAAGCGACAACCATATGGCTCGTGCCAGTTGCCGATAACCTTGTCACAAAACATGATCATCTCATACAATAAAATTTAGCATCATGTCTTGACCATATCACATCAAAACATGCCCTGCAAAAACAAGTTTGACGTCCTCTACTTTGTTGTTGCAAGTTTTACGTGGCTGCTACGGGCTGAGCAAGAACCGTTCTTACCGACGCATCAAAACCACAACGATATTTCGTCAAGTATGTGTTGTTTTAACCTTCACAAGGACCGGGAGTAGCCACACTTGATTCAACTAAAGTTGGAGAAACTGACACCCGCCAACCACCTGTGTGCGAAGCACGTCGGTAGAACCAGTCTCGCGTAAGCGTACGCGTAATGTCGGTCCGGGCCGCTTCATCCAACAATACCGCCGAATCAAAGTATGACATGCTGGTAAATAGTTTGATTCGTATCGCCTACAACTCACTTGTGTTCTACTCATGCATATAACATCTACGCATAAACCTGGCTCTGATACCACTATTGGGGAACGAGTAATTTGAAAAAAATCCCACGCACACGCAAGATCATGGTGATGCATAGCAACGAGAGGGGAGAGTGTCGTCCATGTACCCTCATAGACCGAAGCGAAGCGTTATGACAACGCTTTACTACATAAAATTTGCAATCCAAAAAAAAGAATCATCAAAAATATTAAACAGAATAAAAGATATAAATTTTGAAAATGAAACTATTCTGCTAAAACAGAAAATCAAAATAAAAGAAAAGGCCTAATGGGCCTATATCTGCACTAGGCGAATCTTAGTCTAAACGGGCCCTAGGGTTAACTAAAACGAACCGGGCCTAAAATAAAAACCTAACCTAAAAATAAACCGATTGGACCGGCCGGTTTTATAATAAAAACTTACCCCTTCGGGGCTTCTAATCGAGGCCGTTCATCTAAGATCGGACGGGGCGATGCGGTGGCTTACGGACTCCAGCGGCGGCGCGCGGCGGCGAGAGTCGTCGGGGCTTCGAAGCGTCGGGAGCTCCATGAGTCGTCGGGAGGATGCGGGGGAGCACGGGGAGGGGTTCGGTGGGGTCGGGGTGGTCGGGTGGACTAGGGCGTCGACGGCGGCGATTATGGCGGCGGCGAGCTCGGGTTCCGGCGACGCCGAGCGGGAGGAGAGAGGGGTGGCGAGGTCTCGGGGAATGGGGTGCGGCGACTCCGCTTTTATAGCCAGGGGTCGGCCTTGCTTCGGGTCGATCGGGCGATCGGGATCCCGGATCCTTCGGGATCCGGCGATCTCCGGCGAGGTCGCTGTTGGGGAACGAGTAATTTCAAAAATTTTCCTACGATCACGCAAGACCATGGTGATGGCATAGCAACGAGAGGGAGAGTGTCCGTCCACGCACTCGTGAGACCGAAAGCGAAGCGTTATAACAACGCTGTTGATGTAGTCGACGCCTTCACGATCCGACCGATCCAAGCACCGAACGTCGGCACCTCCGAGTTCTGCACACGCTCAGCTCGATGACAATCCCTGACCGATCCAGCAAAGTGTCGGGATGAGTTCCACAAGACGACGGCGGCAGGACGATGTTGATGCTCCACCGACGAGGGCTTCGCCTAAGCTCCGCGACGATATGACTTCTCCGGCGCAGGGCTTCGCTAAGCTCCGCGACGATATGACCAAGTGGAATATGGTGGAAGGGGCACCGCACACGGCTAAGGAAAGATCCGTAGATCAACTTGTGTATCATGGGGTGCCCCTGCCCCCGTATATAAAGGAGCCAAGGGGAGGTGGCCGCCCAAGGGGAGGCGCGACTAGGAGTCCTACTCCTCCGGGAGTAGGATTCCCCCAATCCTAGTTGGATTAGGATTCCTGAGGGG
>JAHIAM010003588.1:0-43451 GCA_021605205.1 Aegilops longissima | reverse complement strand
AAGATGAAATGTAAGAAATACTAGTATGTACGCATCAAGAGTTAAAGTAATCTAGAAGAAACATAACATAGTTCTACTGGGGCTCCAGACAACACACCCCTCAAATTAAATTAAGCACACTTGAAATTAAACTTTGCAACTATTCCGCAGACATCGATTAGAACCACCATGAGCAATGACATCGCCACTTTACTCGGAGTCCTCATCCACGCCCTCGACTTCGGCCCTTGTCCTCTCTCCTCTTGGCTGACACTTCTTTGCTTGAACCGCAGACTTGGCTCAAGGTTTTCATCCAACCCTTGTAGATATTGAAGCAAAGGTAGCCATCCATTGCAAGATAGTGGATGTGGTCTATATCTATTACATTCCGCTGCCATGCATGACGATGAAACGGTATGGAGGTTTCTCCAGTTTATCAGCACGTAAGGATGAACCATGGTTTCGCCAGGTATAAAGATTGAAGGTCGATAAGAGGACACCAGCGATTTTTCCTGAGGTCGGCAAGGGCTTGCCTACAACGAGGCCTATCCGACACATGACTTTCTTTGTCGCTACCAAAGTCTACAAAGAACGAATTTGACTAGGTTGCTCTCGAGGAAGTCCTTAAAACTCGGCAGACTCAACGCTGGTACGCATATATGTGGTAGACCAAGCATAAGTCATGCACGCGAAATCCGATCACGGCGGCTTCTTTCTCTCTTCATCCTTTAGATCCTCCTCTCGCCCTAGGACTGTGGTGTACTGAACATTCAGCCCAGCTACCCACTCATCATCTCGAGTCTTTTAACATGCGCTCAAGCAAGAAAGGCATCCTTTCACCGCATGGAAGAACGGTGTAGATGACGCCGAACTCATCGCCGGTGATGGTTCTAACTTGCACTCACCACCGATCGTGGGAGATTTGGGACGCCATGGATTTGGGAGGAGGGTTAGGATTAGTGGAACTGCCAGAATGTGAATGGATCGGACGATCAGGAGCGAACCGCCGAGTATTCAAGGACGCAAGGGGACTAGTAGGAGCGAACTGCCAAGATGCGAACGGTAGGGTAGTGGCTTTCCATTCTCCCATGATACGGGCTTCCGAGAGCCCCTGGATCTGAGATCGAATCGGTTGTATGGCGTGATTCTAGACCTATGGGTGAATATCCTATCTCGGAGGGTTATTCTCGCAAATTTTCAGCAACTTAGCATGCGTAACGCTTGATTCAGATTCCATGCTGCCAAGAGTCCAGTATCATGGTCGCTATTACCATTTACATCTGTCAAGGCCAGTACCATGCGTCGCGCTTTTGAGATTTAACACTGCGTATTAGGCTATCTGATGTTGGTATGTCATACATAGTCATCACTTACCTACTCATACTACAACAAGGTTTTGGCTATAAGGTTGGCTATAAGTGTATTTTTTACTTCTCTCTATCTCTTTTCTTTTTCAGATTCTCTGTTCGATATATAAGAACGTTTTTGACACTAGTGTAGTGCCAAAACGCTCTTATATTATGGGACATTGTGAGTACTAGTATTTATTATTATTTGCCAAGGAGTGACCTCTTCCAATGAAATGGTGTTGCTAAGTTTGTTTATTTAATTAGCTATAGACTCAAAATTGTCTTTTCACCTAGGCATGCACGCTTTAGCACCATTTCTTCCTTGGGTCACCAAACTAGTCTCTCTCTTTCTGATTAACTTGCCACATCGCACTTTATGCCTATGTGGCAAGCTTAAGCACCTGAGGAGCAAGCAAAAGTAAGTACAATAGTGCGCTTTGCATGGCATTTTTGCATATGTGGAGGAAAGAGAGGCAAGGAAAAGTGGAGAAGTGGGGCTCATGCAAGAGCCAGCCTCTACTACATGGTGGAGCATTGGGAGAGGCACTCAGACGGAGGTGGTCAGAATCGGAGACTCCACGCCGGTCAGAAGCGCCGCAGCTTAAAATGATAATGGCAAGTCAAATAACGGGGCCCCACCTGTCCAAAGAAAGAATCTCGTCCAAATCACACAGCCTCATGCTTAGCAGCAGCCTACTCCCTCATCTTCTCGCTGCTGTGAACCGACTCAGGCAGTAATGCCCCCCCCGGGCCACCGTGACAGGAAAAGCCTCCGCCTCGACTTTTTAAATAGTATACAGATACTAATTTTGTATCCATGGATTGCGCCAGCCGCCATGGAGCAAAGCGCCAGAAAACGGGCGTGACACATGTACGAGTATACAGCACGCCGTCGCTTGCTCGCTGGCTGCACTTCGTGACGGTCGGTTGGTCCTGCACGCTGCTCTCCTAATGGAATGCGAGTCATATTGTGTTTGCACATACATGGGACGGCACTGAGAACCCACCATAGGCACACTCGCCCCGCAAGTCGGGTGACTTAATAGAAGAGGGAGATGAGCGATAGTACTAGAGAAGTGTTGTACCACGTTGGTGCTCGACGATCCCCGCAAGACACGGAAGATCAGCCTCGCCCATGCATGTGACCAGACTCCAAGCAGACACGCTGGATTTGCTATCGCCCACATATCGTGCAGGATGTGTTGTACATGGCTGTAGTTGTGGTGAGAAATCTAAAAATGGTTTCTTGTCATCTTGCAAAATTAGGTGTCACGTGTTTTCGGATCATCACGAGGGCTAAACAATGACAACCGAGTTGGCTAGTCATTGGGGCACAAGCACGGTCAAAGTGACTACTGCCTACCATCTAGGTCAAGCCGGCTATGTTAATTAGGACATCTATTGACGGACCCCTTTTCACGAAGTTTATCTTTAATTTGAGCTTTGTTCCTTGTCTAGTTTGTCCGTCGGGATTCATGTTGTCTCCTTTGTGCAAAGGAGGTTATGATTTCTTGTCATGTGGCACTTTTTCGTGTTATATGTTATAACCGCTTCGATCAAATGACAACAATCGCACTACGGGCCACGTGCATGAAGACTTCTCGACAGCCATTGACGAGGTCAAACCGCCTCTAGTGCATAAAAGAAAACTAGTACTACTCCACTATATAGGCAGGGAGCTCCGCGCTTTCTTGCTAGTGTTGCCTCTTCACACCTGCCTCTCGGCCTCTCAGATCTAAACACGACAGCTGTGGCCACTCTCTCTCTCTCTCTCTCACCATCATTGGTCACAGATCCAAATGGATCCTCTCCGCGGGAAGGTGAGAAGGTGCAACGCTCACGCCGTCGCCCCGGCGATGGCGCTTACTCCACCGGCCGGGCGATCTCGATCAGCCTGCCTTGCCGTCTTCTCCCAAGCACTGGCTGGCGAGGGAGGGCCTCCGACCCTTCTTCCTCGCTCGCCGAGTGTGGGCGATCCGCCTCCCACCGCCCACCTAGCTATACATCTCGCGACCATCGTGCTATAACTTCCTTCAAACTGCCTTGTTCTACTTCCCAGCTCCCCGACGCTATGCTGCATTTGTATCTTTTACTATTTCTCGTGCCCTCAGAGATAGGATCGACTGCTGTTCAAAACCACCTATTTTTTTTACTTTTAAGAGGTAAAGCTAGTTCATGCACTTGAATCTAGTACTACTTAGTTCAAACAAGGAAGAAAGGTGGGGTGGGGAGGATTTGTTACCTGAATCTAGGACTTGGTCGAAAAGAGGAAATAATGGGGCAAAAAGTAGCAAGGACCTGCTATCCAACTGGTCTCTAGGTCTAATAGGGAAATAAAGGAAACGCAGACAAACTCAATATAAACCTCGATCTATTGGTTGAATGTCGTGACCTCGATTCCAAGTCACATCGACCTAGCCGGTAACACCTCATATCTCTTTGCAGCCTCACGCACGGTATTCCCACGGGTGTCGCTTACCATGGCCCGGGACCGCTTATGCCTTTTGGCTCACGATATGATAGTGTCGCTAGCATCCACATGATGTAGAACCCGGCCGACATGGTTAGTCGTGGAACCCAAAGCGGCACTAACCCATGGGGACAGCATACATGAATCACATTGAGCATGTCGGTCATCAACGATGAATCTGGTCAGTAGCACTGGCTAACAGGACTGTGTAACCCGGCTGTAGAAAGGTGTTAGGCAGACTCCGATGTCACCGCGGACATTTCCGGCGATGTATACATGCACGTAAGTGAAACACATGCCGCTACCAAGTGTCCAGAAGTAGAGTGTCAATAGCGGTGACTCCTGTGAACCGGCTGTAGTGGACTACTATCGCCAGAAGCACTAGACTACATTTCCATATGTGAGGCTGCCAAGGATAAACAACTAGATTGTCGGATCCCACTCATACCAAGCATTTCAATCATACACACAATATGCCCGATATGAGTACATACAACATGGCATCACAACAAAACTCTACAACTCAAAGTACTTTATTTAAGAGGCTCTAGGAGCCGACATAACATATTCATACAGATAAGGGTCACATGACCCACACTCAAGTCATACAAACATACAAGCACATGCGAAGCAAACTAGTCTCGAGCACAAATACTAAAAGAAAGAAGGCTTGACGAAGCCCTTCTATCTACATTGGCCCTTCACAAGCCTTTGGATCACCACCGGTGGCTAGTCATTCGTCGACGCCAAGGTCTACAAAGAACCCATCTGAGGGGGCGTGTTGTTGTTCCAAACATTGATTACAAACATGAGTACGGAGGTACTCAGCAAGTCTTACAATGTAATCCTACTATACATGCACATTCTCAAGAAGGTAGTGGAGTTATTGCAGAAGCCAGCTTTGACTTCTTGGCTAAGTTTATCCCACGTGACACCACTTGAAAGCATTTGTCGCATTACCCAGTCCACTAATCACCAACACAATACTCCACTGCGTGATCCTCTCTCACAACCCACTAGAGGGCCATCCGCTGACTCACACTTATCTTGAGGCTTTTACACTACAAGAAATATGTTAACTAGTGACCTTCTGCAAGACCTCGAAGAATTGGTCATAGATCTATGACCATTTCAGACCAATTGGTCAAAAGCTGTTCGAGGGGCTCCAAACCCTAAACCATTATGCACCATTTTGGTTTAAAGGTCGAATTTCCTTACACTAAAAGGTCATAAAGCAAACAACACTAGTCTCACGCCTTTATTTCTAGTTGTTAACTACCAATATAGATGGTCATAGCCTTGTAAATTGTGGTGGGTTGCTATGACTAGGCGCCACCTCACTGGGTTTTGCCTATGTGTCATGTCCATGTGGCAGTTTTTGCCCTAGCTTGTGAAGCAACCTATATTTTTGTCATTCCCAAAATTCCCAAAAAATCATAAATTCTTTGGGTCATATCTTCGCAAATATGTAAAAATATTCCTTGCCTAGTTCAAAAATAATTAAAAATATTCATTTTCCTATTTTGTTCAGAGAAGACTTTGTGAAGGAAGTACCACTTTGGCATGTCCAAATGGTATCCATTTTCACAAAGGCTTTCCTATGCCCAAATAATCATCCTCCACCAAATGCCAGCTCAATCCACTATTACAAAAAGGGCTATAGATGGAATGTCTACTAATGGCGACTCGTGATGTGGTGCGCCATTACTATATTCTAATGGTGCACCATGTCTCAAGCCTATTAGTATATATTACTAATGGCTAACCCGTGTGTGGTGCGCCATTAGTAGTTTCAAAAAAAACATAAAATTTTTTTAGTTACTAATGGCGAATCATGCATAGTGCGCCATTACACTGATATAATGGCGCACTACATCCGTCGGGCGCCATTAGTAGTTTTGAAAAAATGTAAAAAAAAAAATTAGTTACTATGGCGCACTATGTCTCAAAAAGCGCCATTACTTGTTTTATCCAGTAATGGCGCACTTTCCACCGGTGCGCCATTACTAAGTTTTTTTTCAAAAAAAAATCATTTTTTTTTCAAATTATGATGATGACAAGATCAGGAGTGGTGCCATTACTAGTTCAACTAGTAATGGCGCACTCACCCCACTGTGCGCCATTAGTAACTTGGCCACCTTCCACCTAATGCACCCCCTAGTGGATCGCTTTTCAGTTTTAAAAAATAAAAGAAAATGATGAAAATGTCAAAAAATAAAAGAAAATAAGTTTCCTATGTGATATGTGGTCTAGTTGTTGGGAAAATTTGCAAATATGAATTTTGACTTCATTTGCAAAATCTCGAGAATTTGTAAAATGGGCATAACTTTTGCATACTAACTCTGATGAAAAGTTTTTATATGAAAAATCATCTACTCGAAAAGTTACATCCAAATTTAACTGGGAACCTCTAAACATTTTCAAAATCCCCAAAAACCTAACAGAAAAAAAAGTGACGGGCTTTCAAGATCTAGCGGCAAAAATTAACTACTAGTGGCGCACCGTGGATGTGGTGCGCCACTAGTAACATAGAAAAAATTGGTTTTGAATTTTTTTGAATTTTTTCAAAAATGATACGTATATGATCGAGAAGTTTGAAATATTTTTCAAAATTTCATCATAGTCATGAACATGAACAAAGTCCTAGACATCAATAAGGTATAACAGATTGATATGCTAGATATATCAACAAGTGCCCGTGGAAGTGAGCTGTTGTCTGTTGGATAGAACTCGTTGCTGCTTGGGCTGGAGTAGTTTGAGGATGGTGACCTTTCGAAGTTTGACCACCTGGAGTGCGATTTGACCTGAGATTAAGCATATTGACCTCGAGATTAAGCCATAGTGAATCGAGATTAAGAAAAATTTGAATAAATTTGAAATTTTTTTAAAAAAATTTTAAAAAAATTTGAAAAAATTGAAAAAATTTAAAAAATTTTGAAAAAAAATTGAAAAAAATGTTACTAATGGCGAGATTTCTATAGGAAAGCCATTAGTATACCAGATACTAATGGCGCAATCGTGGGTTTTATTGATGAGTGCGCCATTAGTATACCAGATACTAATGGCGCATCTGTGAAAGTGCTATATCGACTAGAGGGGGGTGAATAGGTTATTTTATGAATTCTTCACCGAGGAATTTGCTGTGAGGAAATTCCTTAGCTAAGAACTACTTGCAGCTGAATAAGTGCTCGTAAGTAAGCATAGCAGATTACAAGCATAGTCAACATGATGAAATGAAGACAATCACAGAGTACGTAAAGCGAATCACAGGATAACACAAGATGAAGACAAACAGACTAAAGAAATTGAACTGAGGACATTGAGAAAGTCTTCACCAAAGTCTTCAAACACGATATGAACAAACACTCAACACAAGAATGAGGAAATGAAAGGGTTGAGGAAATAGAACCGCTTAGGTTGGTGAAGACAATGATTTGTAGACCAGTTCCAACTCGCTGCCCTGGGCTTGTACGCCCTGTTGGAGCGGCTGAGTATTTAAACTCGAGGACACACAGTCCCTGACACCCAACAACGAGCACGCAGCTCGTGACACCAAGTCCTCACCGATTCTCCTTGAACTAAGGTCACGCAGACTCGGCCCAATCACTCGTGGTAAGTCTTCAGCGACTTCCAAACCTTCACATACTTGGTCACTCGGCGATCCACAATTCCTCTTGATGTTTAGACCTTGACGCCTAACCGTCTGGAAGAAGCACACTTCAAAGGTAATAAGCCGGATCCACGAGGATCAATTTCTTCAAAGATGCTCAATCACTTTGGGTTTGTAGGGGTTTGTTTTTGGTTTTTCCTCACTTGATGATTTTCGCCAAAGTCCTCGTGAGGATGGGTTGCTCTCAAATGACAAGTGTCAAGTTCTTCTCGAGCAGCCAACCAGCTAGTGGTTGTAGGGGCGGCTATTTATAGCCTAGGAGCAGCCCGACATGATAAGACATAAATGCCCTTCAATGATATGACCGTAGGTGGATAGGATATTTTGGGACAGTCAAGGCACATAAGACAAAGAACGGTCGGAAATTTGAATATCAAATTCTCGTATTATCATGTTCTCATCGTAGGCAATTCAAGACCGGCGACTCTCGACTCCTGGGAATAAATTCTCAACAATTACCATAAGAGCTTCGCTCTCACATCAAGAAATTGATCGAATCAGATGAGATTTCCAAAAGCTTCACTCAAGGGATTGGTAGGTGTAGGATTTTGAGTTGAGCATCGATGGAAATTTTTCCTTAGTATTTCCTCGACCCCTTTAATAAAGACGGTGTTTCCTATGACTCAAGAAAGAGAAATGAAACTACGAAAACAAAAGTCTTCACGCTCATGTTCCTCAAATGAATACCAAGTCTTCAAGGTCACACCAATTTCTTCACTTTCAAAGTCTTCGTAATATCAAAGTCTTCATTGAAGAACTTCATTTTTAGGGTCGATTTCACCGTAAATATCAAACTCCTCATAGACTTATAGACCTGTGTACACTCACAAACGATTAGTTACTTAACCTATAAGTCTTCAATACACCAAAATCACTAAGGGCACTAGATGCACTTACAATCTCCCTTTTGGTGATTGATGACAATATAGGTTAAGTTTTCAACGGGATAAACATATGAAGTGTAACACCGATAATGAGGATTTGATTGCAAGATATAGAAGAACTCCCAAGATGTGCATAGTGAGGAATTTGCTTTTGAGGCAATGCACATTTGAAGAATTGAATCATGGAGATCTCCCCCTATATCTTGTAATTCATACACGCATTTAACATATAATATGAGGAATTTGAAATGCATGAGGAAATATGGTGCTTGATGTTATGCAAGGTAACGCATCAAGAGTATCAGAGCCCAAAGGCCAAATTGATTTGCTATGAAGATTTTCAATGAGCTCACGAGAATCAGAGCATAACCATCGAATCGAGCATAGAGCAAGAGCATAATGCATCAAAAGTATCAAAGCACCATCGGGTTTAAGATTACAACTCGATCCAATAAAAGGTTTCGTAAGAACGAGAGTTGTAACTTAATAAAATACTGTATATAGACAAAAACTAGACCCGCTTGAAGACTAACTCAAATTTCTCCCCTTGTCATCAAATGACCAAAAGGATCAAATCGAGGACTAACGCCTTGAAGAATTTCGTTGAAGACGGAGCCAAAGATTGTTGGGGTTGTTTGTTGAAGTAGGACCAGCAGAAAGTTGTCTTCCAAATCTTCATTTTCATCGTTGTCGCGAGATGAAGAATAGGAGCTGGCCACCAAGGAAGGAACTTGACCTTCTTGAATTTCTTCTGAGGAGGTGCATCACCAAATTCTTCCTTGAGACCCATTGAAGCCGGGCTTCTTCATCAGAGACATGTGAAAGAACAGCCCAAAAGCGCTTGAAGGTTTCATGAAGGTAGTAGTGGTTTTTCTTCACCGCATTGTGTGTTGAGGTCATGTTGTAAAGAAGAGTACCAAACCGACGCTTGACCCACTTATGATTGCGATCAACCTTCTCGATGAAGACCGAGGAGTAACTCACGATCACCATCACCGGGTGCGAGCTTGAGGACTTTGCTTGACCGAGGTATTTGTCACCGAGTCATGTGTGGCAGTCATCATTGGTGGAGTAGGATGTTGCTTTGCTAAACTGTCCATCCAATGGACGTAATGCCTTCATCTATCACAGCAGTAGCCTTGCCTTGTCATCACCGAGGTAATTGTCCGCTTGAGGACTTCAATCGGGGCAGTAGCCGCAAAGGTTCAAAGTATCAGCTTTGTAATTGAGTGAAGACCTTGACCGATGAATCTCATAATCCAAGGCGATAAGGCTTCAGCTCAAAAGGTGACATGGCTATGTTTGCCGTAGTCTTCATGAAGAAATCATGGAAGTTGACGGAACCGTAAGTGCATCTAGTGCCCTTAGTGATTTTGGTGTATTGAAGACTTATAGGTTAAGTAACTAATGCGCTTGTAAGTGTACACAGTGTCTATAAGTCTATGAGGAGTTTGATATTTACAGAGAAAGTCGAATTCTTAAAATGAATGTCTTCAATCAAGAATTTGATATTCTCAAGACTTTCAAGACTTTGAAAGTGAAGAAATTGGTGTGATTCTCAAGACTTGGTAATCGCTGAGGAATATGAAGCGAAGACTTTTGTTTTCGTAGTCTCATTTTCTTTCTTGAGTCATAGGAAACACCGCATCGTTAAAGGGGGTCGAGGAAATACTAAGGAAAATTTCCATTTGATGCTCAACTCAAAATCCTCACCTACCAATCCTTCGAGTGAAGCCTTTGAAATCTCATACAGCTTCAATAATTTCTTCAAAGGATGTAGACGAAGCTCTTCCGTCACCGAGGAATTTGTTCTCGATCGAGGAGTTAGGAATTCGCCATGTAATTGCCTACACAAAGGAGGAACATGATAGCCCCGAGGAATTTGATGTTCCACTTCCGATCACTGTAAGGTCGCTACGCCACCTGTCCCTAAAATATCTCCACCTAACGGTCATATCATTTAAGGGCATTTATGTCTTATCATGTCGGGCTGCTCCCTAGGCTATAAATAGCCGCCTCACAACCACTAGTTGGTTGGCTGCTCCGAGAGAACTTGACACTTGTCATTTGAGAGCAACCCATCCTCCGAGGACTTTGAGCGAAAATCATCAAGTGACGAAAACCCAAAGTGAGGAAAACCCAAAACCAAACCCCAACAAACCCAAAGTGATTGAGCATCATCAAGAAATTGATCCCGTGGATCCGACGCTTTTACCTTTGAAGACTGTGCTTCTTCCAGACGGTTAGGCGCCACGGTCTAGAGCATCCAAGAGGAATTGTGGATCGCCGAGTGACCAAGTATGTGAAGGTTTGGAAGTCGCTCAAGACTTACCACGAGTGATTGGACGAGGTCTGCGTGACCTTAGTTCAAGGAGAATACGGTGAGGACTTGGTGTCCCGAGCTGCGTGCTCAAGGATCGGGTGTCCGGATCGCGTGTCCTCGAGTTTAAATACTCATCCGCCCAACCAGACGCATAACCGAGACAAAGAGCTTGAACTGGTCTACCAAATCATTGTCTTCACCAACCTAATCGGTTCTATTTCCTCAACCCTTTCATTTCCTCATTACCGTGTTGAGTGTTTGTCATATCTGTGTTTGAAGACTTTGATCAAGACTTTCTCAATTTCTCGCCAATTTCTTCACCGCTTGTCTTCATCTTGTGTTATCCTCGTGATTACGCTTTTCAGATCTGTTTGTCTTCATTTCATCATGATGACTATGCTTGTAATCTGCTATGCTTACTTCGAGTACTTATTCCGCTGCACGTATTTCTTCGCTAAGGAATTTCTCACAGCAAATTCTCAAAGAAGAATTTGTAAAATTCATAAAATCGCTTATTCACCCCCTCTAGTCGATATAACGACTTTCAATTGGTATCGAGCAAGGTACCCCTTGTTCTGTGATTTTGGTTTAACCACCGAGTTTTAGTTATGTCGACCGCAGGTATGATCAAGGTCTCAGCAGGGTGTCCTACCTTCGATGGGACGGACTACCCCATCGAAGAACAAAATGCTAATGCATCTTGAAGCAATTGACAACGATCTCCGTATGTTGTGACAAAAGGTGTTTCCTCACCACACCTCTCCAATGATGCTGATGTGAAGAGATTCAAGCAACTCGATTCTCAAGTTAAGAATATCATATGTGGCCATCCGAGCAAAGGCCAATATGGAAGAGTGAGTGCTTTGAATCGCCAAACTCATTTGGGACAGGCTGTCCAAAGTAATGAAGGTGTTTCAACTCAGCGTGACTCTCGAGTTGATGTTCTTCGAATCTCTTCAACCGCTTCAAAAGACTCGACAACTAAAATGTTCAACAAACCTTCGATCGCTTCACCGACATCTCAAATGAGCTTCAAGCACTGGTGCCACCGACATCACCGACCATGAGGTGGTGAAGAAATTGCTAAGATCGCTTGATTCCTCATTTGACACTCGCACCGATGATACAAGAACGAGCTGACTACAAGTCTCTTGATCCGCCGATATCCTCGAAGGCTAAATACTCACGAAGTTCCAGCTTTGTCAAAAGAGAAATCTCTATGGTTCGCTATGGAAGAACACGTGCCTCAAGGCCAAGGCTGAATCTGAATCGAGAGTGAAGAACTGTAGTAGCCTTGGAGATCCTCAAGAATTTGGCCAGAGCTAGCACCGCTCGTGAAGAAATTCCAGAAATTCACAAGACGTGGTCGCTTTGGAAAATCCTCAAGAAGCAAAGTGATTCCTCATCTAGTGACTATAAGCTAAGACTTTGCCACAAATGCAAGAAACCTGGTCACTATATCCAAGATTGTCCTCGGGGAAAAGGAATTAAGAAAGAAGAAACACAAGGATTACAGCTCGATGACGTGAAGAATAAGAAGAAATCATCCAAATCTTCATCATCAAAATCCTCAAAGCCTTCTTCTCACAAGAAGAGCAGCTCCAAAAGGCTCGCATTCATTGGCAAGGAAATGGACTCAAGCTGAATCGAGGAAATGAGAAAGAGGAGGAGTCCAAGAATCCAATCTGTGTGGCTAGTCCGCCTCTTGCTACGCCTATGTTAGTAAATCCATCTTCAACGCTGAAGAAACTGACTACCGACAAACCCGATGAGGAAAATGATGACTACGCCCCACCTATTGCTTCATGGCAAAAGGTGCTAAGGTACTCAATTACACCTCTTCTCAATCTAGTGAAATGAATCGATGAGGATCTCAAGCCCAGCTACTCTAAACTTGCTAAGATTGCTATAAACAACAAAGGGCTTTTGAAAAGGTTCAAACATGCTAGATAAGAGTGATGATATGTTAGGTGAAGAAATGGATCGCACTCAAGCCCCGATCGAAAATCTTCAAAGTTCATTTAGGCTTGATAAATTTCAAGGTCATCATAACACTCTCTTATCTCGATCATGAGAAACTTTCTTATGAATTTCTTCAAAGAAAGCAAGATCTTGAGAAGCTAAGAGCGAGTTATGAAGATCTTCGTAAGGAGCGCGATTCATTACTTGCTCAACAAATCAGCGCTTTCAAGAAGAATTTGTTCCTCCATGCTTAAAGTGCATTGAACGTGAATCGCTAATTCTTCACCAATGTTCAAATGCTTCAACTGTTATAAATTCTTCACCGCCTCGCTATCACTAATTCCTCACCGAGGACATTGCTAGTATCACCGACGATGCAGATCAAGGAATTGTACATGACAGTATGTACAAAAGCCTCAAAGGGCATCGACTTTTGTGATGTGCTTAAAAGCAGATCCTCAACAAAACCCTAGGAAAGAGGGTATTGCCTTTGAGAGGAAACTCAATGTCGATGGAACGATCGAAGCCCGAAAGATCCCAAAACCTCATGGGTTGCTGCAAAGGACCTCCAGCTGATCCATCTACCTTATCTGGTTTTACATGTGAATTTCCTCATTCGATGATGAGTCATTTGACTCAAACTATAAACTGTTCAAAAATCAGAATGGTGAAGTATTTGCTAGATATGTTGGCACTAATCGCAGAACGGTTCCCTATGAAGAAAATCTAGGTTCCCAAGCAAGGCCTTGAAAATCTTCAAGTGAATGTCCTCATGACACCACCGTGAAGAAAAGGAACCCCAGATCAAATTCTTCATATGGACAAAATTCTTCATATGGATCCAAGTCCTCATACGGACCAAATTCTCACGTGGATCAAATTCTCAAAAGGATCAAAGTCCTCATATGATTATCATCGTGCTAATAACTCTGCTTTCGCAGGTAGAGCTAAGGGCTATGAATATGTGCATTATTCTTCAAACCAATATGTTCATAAGTCCTCAAGAATTTCTCTCGCTTATTCATATGCTTACCCTAACCCTCTTATGTGAAACGAAATGGTTTGGCCTCTATGCCACCATTCTCATATGGTGCTCGCAGAATGATGAACTCTTTGCCACCCCTTCAGATGTGGGTGGTGAAGAAAAGAACTAATCTCTTCTCGCAGGTCAGTCTCCTGACGCGCCTCAACGTCTCAAGAATTTGTCGGGGCCCGGCTAAAATTGCTCGAAGGACGCAGTTAATCATGATGAAATGAACTTTCATTTCACACGCCCTCATATCGCTTATCTAATTGATACCGATCGATGAAATTCATCTGATGAACTTGATATCATATTCTTCACCGATGAAGTATATGAGATCGTAAGTTGTACTAATTCATCCGCAGGATGATCAACCCAAAGCCACCGAGTGGGTTCTCGATAGTGGATGTACAAATCACATGACCGGTGACAAGAATCTATTGATGGATGCTCCCTTATCACCGCCACATCTGAAGCATATCATCTTTGCCGACAAAGGCAAAAGTCGTATTGGGACTTGTAAGGTTGCTATCTCTAAGGACATGCACATGGACAAAGTCATGCTTGTTGAGTCTTTAGGATATAACCTCATGTCAGCCTCAATGCTTTGTGATCTTGATATGGTAGTTATCTTTGGCAAGTATCGCTGTGTTGTGATTATGGAAGTCGACAATTCCAAAGTCTTCAAGGCTTTAGGAGAGGAGACTTGTATATTGTTGATTTTTCCACAGACCACAACCAGCCGTGTGCCTACTTGCAAAAGCTTCGTATATTGGCTATGGCATCGACGACTTGGTCACGCAGCATGAGGAATTTGCACACGCCATAAGAAGAAGCATGTCATTGGCATTGAGAATGTCAAATTCTCAAGGATCACTTATGCGAGCCCGTGAAGCTGGAAAATGACCAAGGCCAAGCATCCAAATAAGACTATCATGACCACTACTCGCCCTTCAATTGCTTCACATGGACCTCTTTGGTCCCAATCATTACTCAATTGTCACAATGAAGCATCTCTTTATGGCTTTGTTATTGTTGATGATTACTCGCTACACATGGGTACACATTGTTACTTTCAAAATCAAGTGCAGGAAATCTTCAAACGATTTTCCTCGAGGGCTTCAACCAACTTTGGTGTGAAGATCAAGCACATCAGAGTGACAATGGAACTGAGTTCAAGAATTCGGTCTTGATGATTATCTTGATGAACTTGGTATTACTCATGAGTTATCTGCCCCTATACTCCTCAAAGAAATGGCGCTGTGGAGCGCAAGAACAGTAACTCTTGTTGAGATGGCTCGACTATGCTTGATGAATACAAAACGCCTAGTCGCTTTCGGATTGAAGCAATTGATACCGCATGCCACATCATCAACAGAGTATATCTTCACAAATTCTTCAAGAAGACTGCCTATGAACTCCTCACTGACAAGAAACCCAATGTAAGTTATTTCAAAGTCTTCGGTGCTAAATGCTGGATTAGAGATCCTCACCACCACTCTAAATTTGCACCGAAAGCACATGAAGGTTTTATGCTTGGTTACGAAAGGACTCGCACACCTACAGTAGTCTTCAACATCACTTCACAAGATTGTTGACACCAGATGTGCGGTTCGATGAAACTAATGGCTCGCAAAGAGAGCACCTACCTTCTGGTTAGACTAACCAGCACCGAGGATTCTATCAGTTCAAGGCAACCGAGGATGTCATCCCCATCAAGAAACTCAAGAATTCATTCCCAGACGCCAAGAACGTCGAGCTGATGCACCAAGATAATGTCAAGAAAATGGTGCCGAGGAAAATGATCAAATTCCTCAAGACAACCAGCTCATCCTCGCTGCAAAAGAAGTGCAAGTTGACAAGATCATCGATGACATTGAAGCGCCAGTCCTCTCACTCGCCAAAAGCTTCACATTTATCTAACTTTGTGGGCACTATGCTTTTGTCTCTATCACAGAGCCCACTAAGGTAGATGAAGCATTTCGAGCCGGAGGGATTCAGGCCATGCAAGAAGAATTACATCAGCTCGAGCTCAACAACGTGTGGGAACTGTCAAACGCCCAGATCCTCGCAAGCATAATATCATTGGCACAAAGTGGATCTATCGCAACAAGCAAGATGAAAATGGTCTTGTGGTGAGGAATAAGGCACGACTAGTAGCTCAAGGCTACACGCAGTTGAAGGAATTGATTTCGATGAAACTTTTGCACTGCTGCTAGACTTGAGTCTATTCGATATTACTCGCCTATGCTAACCATCACAATATCACTTTATATCAAATGGATGTGAAAAGTGCATTCCTCAATGGTAAGCTTGAGGAAGAAGTATATGTTGCTCAACCCCTGTGTTTTGAAGATCCAAAGAATCTCGACAAAGTCTTCAGACTAAATAAGGCCCTCTATGGCTCAAGCAAGCCCTCAAGCGGTATGATACATTGAAGGAATTCTTCGTGAAGAATGGCTTCACACCCGTTCACTCGACTCTACTCTCTTTACTAAATCTTATGATGGTGAACTGTTTGTGTGCCAAATATATGTTGATGATATTATCTTTGGTCTGTATCGACCAACGTTATAGTGATGAATTTGCCTATATGATGAGTGAAGAATATCAAATGTCTATGATGGAGAGTTGAAATTCTTCTTAGGTCTTCAAATTCGCCAACAACACAATGGCATATTCATATCTCAGAGAAATACCTCAAAGATGTCCTCAAGAAATTCGCATGCAAGATTGCAAAGGCGCAAAATTCCTATGCCCACAAATGGCCATCTATGCAATCGATGAAAATGGTATTGACTTCGATCACAAGGTATACCGCCCATGATTGGTTCTTTATTGTACTTATGTGCATCTAGGCCAGATATAATGCTTAGTGTTTGCATGTGTGCCCGATTTCAAGCTACACCAAGGAATCACACCATAAGGTCAGTGAAGCATATTCTTCGATATCTAGCTCACACACCAACACTAGGATTATGGTACCCCAAGGGCTCTACTTTTGATCTCATTGATATTCTCGACTGACTATGCTGGTGATCGTGGACCGCAAGTCAACATCTGGTACTTGTCATTTCTGACGATCTTTGGTCCGTTGGTCCTCAAGAAACAGAACTGTATCTCCGTCCATCGCAAGCTGAATACATTGCTGCTGGCTCGTGTTGTGCTCAATTACTATGGATGAAGCAAACCTCAAGGACTACGGCATCAACGTGAAGAATGTGCCTCTCATCGTGACAATGAGAGTGCCATCAAGATTGCTCACAACCCAGCCAGCACTCAAGACAAAGCACATTCAAATTCGCCATCATTTTCTTCGTGATCATGTGTTGAAGGGCTTACATCTCCATCGAGCACGTGAAGATCAAGAACAGCTAGCTGATATCTTCACTAAGCCCTTGGATGAGAAGAGATTTAGCAAGTTGCGTGTGAGCTAAATATCTTAGAATCTTCGAATGTTCTTTGAAAAGGACACACATCCTAACACTTATGCAAAATTGATGACTTAGATGTGCAACACATGAAGAAACGCTTTTCTTCAATCAATGAAGAATAACACTCTAAGTGTGAAGAAATTAATGAAGAATTTGATTCTCGTAACCCTACGACAATTGTACGCTGTGTCTGAAATCATCATTCTTATACGGTGGGTCACGCCACCACCAAAGTTGAAAATCTTCAATTTGAGTTTTTCCTCGCTTTTGAAATTCTTCGCTTTTGAAATTCTTCGCTTTTTCAAATTCTTCAGTTTTTCAAATTCTTCAACTTTGCAAATTCTTCACTGCTTCATTGCCTTTCTTCATTGACTATATATATATATATATATGGATTTATGTCCTCTACAAAGATTCACTTATGGCTATTTCTTCAAGTCGCTTTTTCGCTAAGTGAATGTGATCGACCTTCCTCTATGCTATACTCAACCCAATCCATTCACAAATTCTTCATGTGCTTTACTTTGAAACTCGCTCAAATTCTTCACCGTGTCCTTGAAAGCTGAAGAAATTGCGAACGAACTTTTAAAACTAATCTTATCCAAACTTCTATTTTACCATTAAACTGCTCCGCATCCCACGATGCATTATTATATCCACCCACGATCGCACACGATCTCCACTACATCAGACGTGGGTGACACATGTCGTGAGAAGGAAGCGGTCAGGCACGCTCGTCTCTAATTCTTCGGACGAGCCGCTTTTCACCGTGGCTATAAATACCCTCTCTCCCTTCCTCACTTTTTACCTCGCCGATCTCTCCCCCGCCGAGCTCCTCGAAACCCTAGCGCCGCCGCTACTCCATCGTCGCCGTGAGGAAAAGCTTCACCGCTTTGACCTCTTAGCCGACGATCACCGACCGTGGAATTTCTTCACTCCGCCGCCAGAGCTGATTTCTCCGCCAAGTTAGGGCGGAGAAGATCTGAACGGACTTAACTTCTAAACTGTTCATCTCAGTTCGTTGTTCTTCACTTCGTAAATTAAAAGTTACTTTTATTTACTCGCTTGATTCTCAAATTTTCTTCAAATTCTTCAAAGGTGTTTATTTCAAATTCTCACACATATGAACACCTCAAATCTCTTGACTCATTTCTAAGCTATGATTTTCTTCAAGATTCCTCAATTGTGTGGATCTTCGATCTATACAACTCGAACCTAAGATAAAGAACGCTTATTGAAATTCTTCAAGGCTCATCTCGTCAAAATCCTCAAACTTGTTCTTTTGAAAACCTCCGAGAACGATATGACCTCTTCAAATTCCTCGCACCTATACTCTGCTCACAGTGTACAAATGTCCGCTGCTGAATCCCTAGGTTCTCATCAACTTAACTCATTTGCAGCGCCTCAAGAAAACTGCACACTTCTTCAGAGAACTCAATTGTTCAATTTCTCACCAAGAAAATGGCGATGGCAAGAAACCGCAGAAGGGAGGAAAGAAACCTGAGGTCATGACAGATTCAAATCCTCAAGAAATATATGCCGACTATTGCACACCGATGAGGAAAGCAAAACCAACGCAAGGTGCGATTCAGAAAATTGAACGGAGATGGGCACGGAATGGAAGGAATACCGCTATGTTACACCTAAGTACATGAAGAAATTCGCTAAATCCTCCATGCCCAAGAGCTCCTTTGGCACCAGGCCAAATAGCTGATCCCACTAGCGCCAAACGCGTGAGGACTTTCCCGAGAATGGGCTAAACGCCAAGCTGTTGGCTAAGCAAGCAAAGGAAGCGTGAAGAAATTCAATGAGGATTCTGCCACTGCCGCCATCGAGGTCTCGCCAAGCCGAGGAAATCGATGCAAAAGAAGTCTGCCAATAAGCCAAGTGCTTCTTCATCTATGCCCTCACGCCAAGTTCCTCAAGAGCTCCTTCCGTGCAAATTCTCAAGAAGAAATTCTCACACCGCCGCTGTTCCATCAAAGTCCTCACTGTTCGGCCCAAACCTTCGCCCCCAGGCATCTAGCGACTTGTCAAAGGACTGCTGGATTTTCAATTGCCTCAGCACTCTCGCAAATTCTCACCGCTTTCAATTCTTCATCCGCCCGACGCCATCAAGACAAAAGCAACAATGGACGTGGTCCTCGCCTAGCCCAAGAAGAAACAGCTTGTCGCCCACGTGCCATTCTCGATGATGAGGCATCTGATGAAGAACTTGAAGAAATCATCGAGACCGCTGCTTAGAGCCGCAAGAGCTAAGGGAACGGCCAGCACCGCTTTTGGACCCAAGAAAGTCCTCGATTTCATCGACCTTGGCACAACGATCCAAATACCCTCTCGCTCGATCTTCCTTTGACACCTGGTCAAAGTCATATGTTGACTCACTTCATTGCTGAAGAAAATGGAAGTTCGAGAAGGCAAAGGAAATCAAGAAGGCTCAATACAAGAAGGAGAGGTTTCAAGAAAATGTTGTCAAGATGACACCGAGGAACTTCTTCAAGCCCAAACTGAAATTCAGAACCTCAAGAAGAACTTTGACACGCACTATGCTGATTGGCAAGTTGTCAAGACCAGATTCGCTAACTGACGAAGAATCTCACAAGTGTTGCTGCACCGAGCAACATGAAAATCCTCAGTCAAGCCTCTACTCAGCCAAACGAAGAAAATGCCAAGAACGCTGAAGCTCACCGCTGAAGAAAATGCTGAATCCAGTGCTGATGAAGAAATTCCAGCCACCGAAGAATTGCTGTGGCACCCACTAGTGGTGCTACCAAGAAACTGCTCAAGAAAGGGAACCGCATCGCTGTTCTCAAGAAACTGCCCTAAATTCCTCACCTGCTCCTGCACCAACTCCCACTCCAATTCTTCCATCCGCTTGGATGTGAAGAAACCAAAGCTGCGGAAAGAGCTGCCGTGAAGAAGAGAAAAGCATCACCGCGCCGATTCTTCGCCACAAGAAAATGAAGCCAATGACCAGCTCGTTGAGAACCCAATTGATGCTATTCCAATTTCTCCATACCTTCAAAGGAAGTGGTTCCTTTGGAGAAGAATATGATGTGCCAACCGGATCTGATGAAGAACATCAATCTCCGCTCGTCTCGAGAAAATTGATGAGGAAATTGAAGTGGAAGCTGCCCTTCAACCCCGCCATTCCTCACTGCACTCATGAAATTCTCAAGATGGTGCCGAGGAAATTGAAAATGAAGATGTGGATATTGGATGCACCACTCCAAGAATCAATGATGATTTTGGGAAAATCAACATCCCAATACTCCGCCTTCACCCCGCTTCAACAAGTTCCTCACTCATGCATGATCGCTCAGATAGACTCAAGAACATCAACCCACGAGTCCTCGTGCTGAAGAAATTCCAGCCTCCGTGCCGATGAAACTGTCCGATGAAACTGCTGCCGCTGAAAATCCTCGATCGCATGTTGAGGATCAAGAAATTCTCAAGTCAAGAACCTGAACTTACGGTTCCAGAGGTGGTGATGCAACCGATCGACACACCTCTCGCCAAAGCGTAAGAATCCGCTTCTACCAAGCAAAAGTTCAAGGCTAAGGATTTCTTTGTCGAGCATGTGTTCTTCATCGAGTATAATCCTTATGACTCGCCGGATTAGGAAGAGGCGCTCGACCGCCACCAAGCCAACTTCTATTCCTCGCTTTTCAACAAGGACAAAATCTTCGATCATGCTCATATTCCTCATGTGGATATGGAGTCGCCGCTGCTTTGAGCCCGCTCTAAGTGTTCTTCACGATGCAGGTCTTCTCAACTTTTGCACTAATATATGTGATTGGAATGAAGAGCTAATTCTTCAGTTCTATGCAACCCCGCACATCACCGGAGATGTCAAGATGTAACTTCATGGGTCTTGGATTGATGACCGAAAACACTCACTACAAGGCTCCAAAGAAGTGAATTGCTTCGAGCTCTTCCACTCAGTCCTCCAGCTTGACGGTGCACGCCGATCTATGAAGAAAAGAACTTTCAAATCACTATATGCAAGTGCCGATGAAGCCTTTGAAACCAAGTCAAGCTCCAAGGACCAAATTCTCGTCAAGGAATTGTTATATGTGCCTCAATACCATCGAATTTTGTCAAGACTATGAGTCCTATCAAGGGCCACGACTCAATGATGAAGAAGTCGCTGGCATCATGAAGAATATGCTTTTCAACATCATCCATGGCGCTGCCTCCAACTTCCATGATTTCTTCATGAGGACTCGCTAACATTGCCATGTCACCTTTTGAGCTGAAACCTTATGCGCCTTTGGATTATGAGATTCATCAGTCAAGATCTTCACCAATTACAAGGTCGACACTTTGAACCACCGCAGCTACCGCCCCTATTGAAGTCCTCAAACGCCAATTGCCTCACCGATGAAAAGGGAAAGGCTGCTGCTGATAGATGAAGGCATTCGCCCATTGATGGACAGCCAGCAAAGCAGATCTTACTCCACCAATGATGACTCGCCACACATGACTCAAAGAAAAAATACCTCGCTAAGCATAGTCCTCAAGCTATCAAGACCTGTGGTGATGACTGATCGTGAATTACTCCTCGCCCTCATCAAGGTTGATCGCAATCACAAGTGGGTCAAACGCCGCTTGGCACTCTTTTTACAACATGACCTCAACTCACAATGCAAAGAAGAAAACCACTACTATCTTCATGAAACCTTCAAGCGCCCCGGGCTGTTCTTTCACATGTTTATAATGAGGAAGAACTGAAATCAATGGGACTCAAGGAAGAATTTGACTGGTCTGCACCTCCTCCAAGAAATTCAAGAAGGTCAAAGTTCCTTCCTTGGTGGCTAGCTCCTATTCTTCATCTCGCGACATCGATGAAAATGAAGATTTGGAAGACATCGCTGCTGGTCCTACTCAACGAACAACCCCGGCTAATGTCAAGGCCCGCCTTCAACTTGAAATTCTTCAAGAGCGTTAGTCCTCGCCGATCCTTTTGGTCATTCATGACAAAGGGGAGAAATTTGAGTTAGTCTTCAAGCCGGTCTCGCTTTTGTCTATATACAGATTTTATTGTTACAACTCTCGTTATTCTCAAACCTTTATTGGATTGAGTTGTAATCTTAAACCCGATGGTGCTTTGATACTTCGATGCATTATGCTTTTGCTCTATGCTCCGATTAGAAGTAGTTTTGATACTTGTTATGCTCGATCCAATGTGGCCTTTGGGCTCGATACTCCTTGTGTGTTACATTGCATAACATCAAGCACCATATTTCATCATGCATTTCAAATTCTTCATACTTTATGTTAAATGCGTATGAATTACAAGATATAGGGGAGATCTCCATGATTCAATTCTTCAAATGTGCATTGCCTCAAAAGCAATTTCTCACTATGCACATCTTCGTGGGGAGTTCTTCTATATCTTGCCATCAAAATCCTCATTATCAGATTTACACTTCATATGTTTATCCTCGTTAAAAACTTAACTCAGATTGTCATCAATCACCAAAAGGGGAGATTGTAAGTGCATCTAGTGCCCTTAGTGATTTTGGTGTATTGAAGACTTATAGGTTAAGTAACTAATGCTTGTAAGTGTACACAGTCTATAAGTCTATGAGGAGTTTGATATTTACAGAGAAAGTCGAATTTCTAAAAATGAATGTCTTCAATCAAGAATTTGATATTCAAGACTTTCAAGACTTTGAAAGTGAAGAAATTGGTGTGATTCTCAAGACTTGGTAATCGCTGAGGAATATGAAGCGTGAAGACTTTTGTTTTCGTAGTCTCATTTTCTCTTTCTTGAGTCATAGGAAACACCGATCGTTAAAGGGGTCGAGGAAATACTAAGGAAAATTTCCATTTGATGCTCAACTCAAAATCCTCACCTACCAATCCTTCGAGTGAAGCCTTTGAAATCTCATACAGCTTCAACAATTTCTTCAAAGGATGAGACGAAGCTCTTCCGTCACCGAGGAATTTGTTCGACCGAGGAGTTAGGAATTCGCCATGTAATTGCCTACACAAAGGAGGAACATGATAGCCCCGAGGAATTTGATGTTCCACTTCCGATCGCTGTCGTGGCGCGCCACCGTCCCCAAAATATCTCCACCTAACGGTCATATCATTTAAGGGCATTTATGTCTTATCATGTCGGGCTGCTCCCTAGGCTATAAATAGCCGCCTCTACAACCACTAGTTGGTTGGCTGCCCGAGAGAACTTGACACTTGTCATTTGAGAGCAACCCATCCTCCGAGGACTTTGAGCGAAAATCATCAAGTGACGAAAACCCAAAGTGAGGAAAACCCAAAACCAAACCCCAACAAACCCAAAGTGATTGAGCATCATCAAGAAATTGATCCCGCGTGGATCCGACGCTTTTACCTTTGAAGACTGTGCTTTTCCAGACGGTTAGGGCCACGGTCTAGAGCATCCAAGAGGAATTGTGGATCGCCGAGTGACCAAGTATGTGAAGGTTTGAAGTCGCTCAAGACTTACCACGAGTGATTGGACGAGGTCTCGTGGACCTTAGTTCAAGGAGAATACGGTGAGGACTTGGTGTCCCGAGCTGCGTGTCAAGGATCGGGTGTCCGGAATGCGGTCCTCGAAGTTTAAATACTCACCGCCCAACCAGACGCATAACCGAGACAGCAGCTTGAACTGGTCTACCAAATCATTGTCTTCACCAACCTAATCGGTTCTATTTCCTCAACCCTTTCATTTCCTCATTATCGTGTTGAGTGTTTGTCATATCTGTGTTGAAGACTTTGATCAAGACTTTCTCAATTTCCTCGCTCAATTTCTTCACCGCTTTGTCTTCATCTTGTGTTATCCTGTGATTACGCTTTCAGACTCGTGGTTTGTCTTCATTTCATCATGATGACTATGCCTGTAATCTGCTATGCTTACTTCGAGTACTTATTCCACAGCACGTATTTCTTCGCTAAGGAATTTCTCACGAGCAAATTCCTCAAAGAAGAATTTGTAAATTCATAAAAGTCGCCTATTCACCCCTCTAGTCGATATAACGACTTTCGTGAACGCCATGGATGTTGTTGAAAAGCATATTCTTCATGATGCCAACGACTTCTTCATCGCTCGAAGTCGTGGTTTTGATAGGACTCATAGTCTTCGCCAAAATTCAATAGACTGTCCGAGGCACATATAATAATTCCTTGACGAGGAATTTGGTTCTCGTGCCTGCCTTTGGCTTCAAAGGCTTCATCAAGACTTGCATATAGTGATTTGAAAGTTCTTTTTCTTCAGAGATACGACGCACAATCAAGCGGAGGATCGAGTGGTAGGGCACGGCAATTCACTTGTCGGTGCCTTGTAGTGAGTGTTTTCAGTCATCCAATCTAAGACCCATGAATTTACATCTTCAGCGCCTCCGATGATGTGCGTGGTTGCATAGAATCAAGAATTAGCTCTTCGCTCCAACCATGTATATCAGCAGAAATTTAGCAATTCCCCGCGAGAAGAACACCGAGGATCGCTCAAAGCTCCGGCAGCGACTCCATATCCACATGAGGAATATGAGCATGATCAAGATTTTGTCCTTGTTGAAAAGCACCGAGGAAAAGAAGTTGGCTTGGCGGCAGTCCGTAAACGCCTTCCTAATGCGAGCGTAATCATATGGATTATATTCAAGAAGAACACGTGTTTCGGCAAAGAAATCTTCAAATTTTGAACTTTTGCTTGCTTGAGAACAGATTCTTTGCTTGGGCAGAGGGGTGTCATGAGTTGCATCACCACCTCAGAACCGTGAAGTTCAGTGTTCTTCAGTCGAGGAATTTCTTGTTCCTCAACAAAAGTACCGAGGATTAGCAGCAAAGAAGCAGCTTCATCAAGACTAGTGGCTGGAATTTCTTCATGCACATAACCAAAGGGGTTGATTTTCTTCGAGTTTATTCGACTGTTTGTGCAGGGACTGAGGAACTTGTTGGAGCGGGTGAAGAGAGGAGTATTGGGATGCCGACTTTCCCAAAAGTCATCATTGATCACCGTGTGGTGCATCCAATATCCACATCTTCATCTTCACTTCCTCAAAGACCACCCGAGGAATTTCATAGTCCGTGAGGGAATAACTAGGGTTGAAGGGATGGCATCCACTTCAATTTTTCATCAAGTTGCTCGACGAAGCAGCAGATCGATGTTCTTCATCGATCCGATTGGGATCTCAGAGTCTTCCAAAAGGAACAACTTCCTTTGATGATATGGAGGAGATTGGAACAGCATCAATTGATTTTCAATGAGCTGGTCATTGGCTTCATTTTCTTCGCAGTCAAGAATCGACGCAATTGATGCTTTCCTTTTTCACAGCAGCTCGCTCAGAGTTTTGGTTTTCTTCACATCGGGCGATGGAAGAATTGGAGTTGGAGTTGGCGCAGGAGGAGCCGAGAATTTGGTGTAGCTCTTCAGAGCAACCGATGCGCCTCTGCCTTGAGTACTTCTTCAGCGCACTACTAGTGGGTGCCCCGCAGTTTCTTCAAGGGTCGATGGGATCATCAGCCCTGAATCAGCATTTTCTTCAGCAGTTGAATGTCATCATGGTGCTGCATTTTTTCAAGAGGGCTGAGCCGAGGCTCCACCGAGGAATTTCATGTTGCATCGGGCAGCAACACTTAGAATTTCTTCGTCAAAGTTGATTTAATCTGGTCTTAGCTCCTTGCCAATCAGCATAGTATGAATCAAGTTTTTGCCGAGGTCTTGAATTTCAGTTTGACTTGGAGAAGTTCCTCGTGTCATCTTGACAACGCTTTTTCTTCGTGAACTTCTTTCCTGTATTGAGCCTTTTTGATTTCTCGCCTTTCTCAAACTTCCATTTTTCTTCAGCGATGAAGTGAGTCACGCATGACTTTGACCAGGTGTCGATGAAGATCAGCAGTAGGGGTATTGGGATCATTGTGCCGTAGATCAATAAAGTCGAGGACTTTCTTCGGTCCAATAGCAAAGGGCACGATGTACCTTTGGCTCTAGCGGCCCTTACTTGACGGGTCTCTCGATGATTTCCGCAAGTTCTTCATCGACGCTTCATCATCGATGGTACATGGAATGCAACCAGCTTTTCTTTGGACTAGGCCGAGGACCTCGCCCACTGTTGCTTTGGTCTTCACCGAGTCGGGCCAGATGAAGAAATGGGAGCAGCCGAGAACTTGCAGAAATGCTCGAGGCAATTGAAAAGCCAGCAGTCCTTTGACATGTAGCTAGGTGCACAGGAACCAAGGTTTTGACGGGCTGTTGAGGACTTTGGTGGAACGGCAGCAAAGGTGAGGAAATTGCTTGAAGGTGCTGCCGAGGAACTTGGCCGTGAGGGCGCAGATGATGAAGCACTTGGCTTATGAGCAGGCTTCTTTTGCATTGATTTCTGGTTTGACCGAGACCTTCGTGGCAAGAGCAGCGCGTAATCCTCATTGAATTTCTTCACCGCCTCCTTTGCTTGCTTTGCCAATTTTGCTTGACGCTTAGCCCATTCATCGTGAAAGTCCTCACCTCGCTTGATGCTTGTGGGATCAGCTACTTGGCCAGTGCCAAAGGAGCTCTTGGGCATGGAGGGTTAAGAGCTAATTTCTTCATGTACTTAGGAGTTACATATCCGTATTTCTCCATTCCCGTGCCCATCTCCGCTCAATCTTCCGAATACGCACTTTGCGCTGATTTTTGCTTTTTCATCCGTGCAAGTGAGTCAGATATATTTCCTCGTGATTTCAAACGCAGTCATAACCTCGTGTTTCTTTCCTCCCTTCATGGCTTCTTACCGCCTCGCCATTTTCTTCAGCTTGAGGAAATTGAACAATTGAGTTCTCTCAAGAAGTGTGCAGTTTTTCTTCGAGGAACGCTGCAAATGAGTTAAGTTGATGAGAACCTAGGGATTCAAGAGCGACATTTGTACCGTGAACAGAGTATAGGTGCGAGGAATTTGGAGAGGTCATATGCTCTCGTAAGGTTTTTCAAAAGAGCAAGTTTTGAGGATTTTGACCAGATGAGTTTTGAAGAATTTCACTAAGCGCTTTTGTCTTAGGTTCCAGAGTTGTATAGATCGAGGATCCACACAATTGAGGAATCTTGAAGAAAATCATTGCTTAGAGAAACGAATCAAGAGATTTGAGGTGTTCATATGTGTGAAGAATTTGAAGAATAAACACCTTTGAAGAATTTGAAGAAGATTTGAGAATCAAAGCAGTAAATAAAAGTAACTTTAATTTACCCAAGTGAAGAACACGATGAACCGAGAAGAACAGTTGGGAAGTTCGTCTGCTCAGATCTTCCACGCCTTACTTGGCAGAGGAAATCAGCTACGGCTACGGCGGAGTGAAGATTTTCCACGGTCGGCGCGAGTACGCCGGCGAAGAGGTCAAGGCAAGGAAGCTTTTCCTCACCGGCGATTTATGGAGAGCGGCGGCGCTTAGGGTTTTGAGGAGCTCGAGCGGAGAGAGAGGCCGAGCGGAGTAAAAGAGTGAGGAAGGGAGAGAGGTATTTATAGACACGGTGAAAAACGGATCGCCCAAGATTTAGGGACTAACATGCCCTCGACCATTCTCCTTCTCACGACATGTGTCACCCACGCATCGGTAGTGGAGATCGTACGCATCGTGGGTGAATATAATAATGCATCGTGGGATGCGGAACGGTTTGAGCGGCAAAATGAAGGTTTGGATAAGATTCGCTTTTAAAGTTCCGCTGTAATTTCTTCACCGTCAAGGACACAAAGAAGATTTTGAACGAGTTTCAAAGTAGAACGACATGAAGAATTTGTGAATGGATTGGGTTGAGTATAGCATAGAGGGGAAGGGTCCGATCACATTCACTTAGCGTAAAAAGCGACTTGAAGAAATAGCCATAAGTGAATGCTGAGAGGACATAAACTCATATATATATATAGCCAATGAAGAAAGACGACGAAACAAAGGAAGATTTTGCAAACTTGAAGAATTTGAAAACTGAGAAAAAAACTCAAATTGAAGATTTTCAACTTTGGTGGTGGCGTGACTCAATCAGATAAGAATGATGATTTCGCACACCGCGCATAATTGTCGAGGGTTCTAAGAATCAAATTCTTCATTAATTTCTTCACACTTAGAGTGTTATTCTTCATTGATTGAAGAAAACATTTCTTCATGTGTTGCACATCTAAGTCATCAATTTTGCATAAGTGTTAGGATGTGCCTTTTCAAAGAACGCTCAAGATTCTAAGATATTTAGCTCACACCGCAACTTGCTAAATTTCTTCTCATCCAAGGGCTTAGTGAAGATATCAGCTAGCTGTTCTTCACCTTCACGTGCTCGATGGAGATGTCGCCTTCAATACATGATGACGAAGAAAATGATGACGAATTTGAATGTGCTTTCTTCGAAAGTGCTGAACTGGTTGTGAGCAATCTTGATGGCACTCTCATTGTCACAAGAGAGAGGCACATTCTTCACGTTGATGCCGAGTCCTTGAGGGTTTGCTTCATCCATAGTAATTGAGCACAACACGAGCCAGCAGAATGTATTCAGCTTCCGCAGAAGGATGTGGATACGCAGTTCTGCTTTCTTCGAGGACCAATGCACTAAAGATCGTCCGAGGAAATGACAAGTACCAGATGTTGACTTATGGTCCACACGATCACCAAAGATAGTCGAGTCGTAATATCCAATGAGATCAAAAGTAGAGCCCTTGGGGTACCATAATCCTAGTGTTGGTGTGTGAGCTAGATATCAAGAATATGCTTCACAAATTTTATGGTGTGATTCTTCTGTAGCTTGAAATCGGGCACACATGCAAACACTAAGCATTATATCTGGCCTAGATGCACATAAGTACAATAAAGAACCAATCATGGAGCGGTATACCTTGTGATCAAGTCAATACCATTTTCATCAAGGCATAGATGGCCATTTGTGGGCATAGGAATTTTGACACCTTTGCAATCTTGCATGCCAATTTCTTCAGACATCTTTGAGGTATTTCTCCCGAGATATGAATATGCCATTGTGTTGTTGACGAATTTGAAGACCTAAGAAGAATTTCAACTCTCCCATCATAGACATTTGATATTCTTCACTCATCATATAGGCAAATTCATCACTATAACGCTGGTCAAGACAACCAAAGATAATATCATCAACATATATTTGGCACACAAACAGTTCACCATCATAAGATTTAGTAAAAAGAGTAGGATCGAGTGAACTGGTGTGAAGCCATTCTTCACGAAGAATTCCTTCAATGTATCATACCACGCCCGAGGGGCTTGCTTGAGGCCATAGAGGGCCTTATTGAGTCTCAAGACTTTGTCGATTCTTGGATCTTCAAACCTGGGGTTGAGCAACATATACTTCTTCCTCAAGCTTACCATTGAGGAATGCACTTTTCACATCCATTTGATATAAAGTGATATTGTGATGGTTGGCATAGGCGTAGTAATATGCTAATAGACTCAAGTCTAGCAACAGTGCAAAAGTTTCATCAAATCAATTCCTTCAACTCGGTAGCCTTGAGCTACTAGTCGTGCCTTTATTCCTCACCACAAGACCATTTTCATCTTGCTTGTTGCGATAGATCCACTTTGTGCCAATGATATTATGCTTATGCAGGATCTCGACGCTTGACCAGCCCTGACGTTGTTGAGCTCGAATCGATGTAATTCTTCTTGCATGGCCTGAATCCACCCGCCCAGTAAATGCTTCATCTACCTTAGTGGGCTCTGATAGAGACAAAAGCATAGTGCCCACAAAAGTTAGATAAATGTGAAGCTTTTGAGCGTGAGAGGACTCCGCGCTTTAATGTCATCGATGATCTTGTCCACTTGCACTTCTTTTGCAACGCGAGGATGAGCTGGTTGTCTTCGAGGAATTTGATCATTTTCCTCAAGACCATTTTCTTCAAAGATTATCTTCAGTGCATCACCGATGTTCTTCGCAGGAATGAATTCTTCAGCAGCTTTTCAAGAGGAATGACATCCTCGCTGCCTTGAATCTGATAGAATCTCGTGTGCTGGTTCATCTAACATGTATGTAGGTGCTCTTTTTGCAGCCATTAGTTTCATCGAACCGCACATCTACAAAGGTCAACAATCTTGTGAAGTGCGGCGTCAAGACTCAGAGGTGTGCGAGTCCTTTCCGTAACCAAGCATAAACCTTCATGTGATTTCGTGCAAATTTAGAGTTGTGGTGAGGATCTCTAATCCAGCATTTAGCAATCAAGACTTTGAAATAACTTACATTAGGTTTCTTGTCCGTGAGGAGTTCATAGGCAGTCTTTTGAAGAATTTGTGAAGATATACTGTTGATGATGTGGCACGCAGTGTCAATTGCTTCAATCCAAAAACGACTAGGCGCTTTGTATTCATCAAGCATAGTGCAGCCATCTCAACAAGAGTTCTGTTTTTGCGCCCACGACGCCATTTTGCCGAGGAGTATAAGGAGCAGATAACTCATGAGTAATACCAAGTTCATCAAGATAGTCATCAAGACCGAATTTTGAACTCGGCCCATTGTCACTCCCGATGTGCTTGATCTTCACACCAAAGTTGGTTGAAGCCCTCGAGGAAAATCGCTTAAAGATTTCCGCACTTGATTTTTGTAAGTAACAATGTGTACCCATGTGTAACGAGAGTAATCATCAACAATAACAAAGCCATATAGTGATGCTTCATTAACGACACCTGAGTAATGATTGGGACCAAAGAGGTCCATGTGAAGCAATTCAAGGGACGAGTAGTGGTCATGATAGTCTTCACGGATGCTTGGCCTTGGTCATTTTTCCAGCTTCACAGTTCGCATAAGTGATCCTTGAGGAATTTGACATTTCAATGCCAATGACATGCTTCTTCTTCGCAAGCGCAGTAAATTCCTCATGCTCATGTGACTAAGTCGCCGATGCCATAGCCGCCTTTCCAAGCTTTTGCAAGTAGGCACACGGCTGGTTGTGGTCCCAGAGAAGTCAACAATATACAAGTCTCCTCTCCTAAAGCCTTCAAGACTTTGGAATTGTCACTTCCATAATCACAACACAACGATATTTGCCAAAGATAACAACCATATCAAGATCACAAAGCATTGAGATCGACATGAGGTTATATCCTAAAGACTCAACAAGCATGACTTTGTCCATGTGCATGTCCTTAGAGATAGCAACCTTACCAAGTCCCAATACCGACTTTTGCCTTTGTCAAGAAAGATGATATGCTTCAGATGTGACGGTGATAAGGGAGCATCCATCAATAGATTCTTGTCACCAAATATGTGATTTGTACATCCACTATCGAGAATCCACTCAAGGTTTTGAGTTGATCATCCCGCAGATGAATTAGTATAACTTACAATCTCATATACTTCATCAAGAAGAATATGATATCAAGTTCATCGATGAATTTCATCGCTAGTATTCAGATAAGCAAGAGGAGGACGGTGAAATGAAAGTTCATTTCATCATGATTAGCCCAAGGCCCTTTCAGAAATTTTGTCGCCCCCAAAGAAATTCTTCTTGACGCTTAGACACGCCTCGAGACCTGACCCTGCAGAAGAGATTAGTTCTTTTTCTTCACCACCCACATCTCAAGGGGTGGCAAAGAGTTCATCATTCTCATGAGCACCATATGAGAATGGTGGCATAGAGGCCAAACCATTTCGCTTCACATGAGAGGGGTTAGGTAAGCATATGAATAAGCAGAAATTCTTCGAGGACTTATGAACATATTTGTTTGAAGAATAATGCACATATTCATAGCCCTTAGCTCTACCTCATGTAAACAGAGTTGTTAGCACGATGATAATCATATGAGGACTTTGATCCTTTTGAGGAATTTAATCCACGTGAGGAATTTGGTCCATATGAGGACTTTGATCCATATGAAGAGTTTGGTCCATATGAAGAATTTGATCTGGAGTTCCTATTCTTCATGTGTGGTGTCATGAGGACATTCACCAAGACTTTCAAGGCAATCGCTTGGGAACCCAGATTTTCTTCATAGGGGAACCGCTCTCAGCTTAGTGCCAACATATCTAGCAAATACTTCACCATTCTGATTTTTGAACAGCTTATAGTTTGAGTCAAATGACTCATCAATGTAATGAGGAGATTCGCATGTAAAGTCAGATAAGTTAGATGGATCAATCGAGGTCCCTTTGCAGCAACCCATGAGGTTTTGGGATACCGCCAAAGCTTCCAAAGACGCTCCATCAGCATTGAGTTTCCTCTCAAAGGCAATACCCTCTTCCTAGGGTTCCTATTGAGGATCTGCTTTTAAGCACATCACAAAGAGTCTGATGCCCTTTGAGGCTTTTGTACATGCCTCATGTACAATTCCTTCATTCCTGCATCGCCAAGTGATACTAGCAATGTCCTCGATGAGTAATTAGTGATAGCAGAGGCAGTGAAGAATTTGTAACAAATGAAGCATTTGAACATTCAGTGAAGAATTAGCAGATTCACGCTCAATGCACTTTAAGCATGGAGGAACAAATTCTTCTTGAGAAGCGCTGATTTGTTGAGCAAGTAATGAATCGCATTCTTCAAGATCCTCATAACTCGCCTTAGCTTCTCAAGATCTTACTTTCTTTGAAGAAATTCATAAGAAAGTTTCTCATGATCGATAAGAGAGTGTTATGATGACCTTGAAGGTTGTCAAGCCTAGACCTAAGTCTCAAGATTTTCAATGTATTTTAGTGCGATCCATTTCTTCACGAACATATCATCACATTTTCCTAACATGTTTTGAACCTTTCCAAGGCATGTTGTTGTTTGGTGGCAAGGCAAACAAGTTTGGTATAGTTAGGTTCAATATCATCATTAGATTCATCATCATCGATTCACAACTAAATTCAGATGAGGAACATTCGTTACCTCGCCACCCTTTGCCATTAGACATGATGTAGATGATAATGATTCTGCCTCGAAAGTCATCGCTTTGAGAGATTCCTTGAAGTCCTCAAACCAGGATCATGACGGGTCTCGATGACCTTCATAAACGCCGGAGATTCGTCCCAGATAAGCTTCAGATTGCAAAGATGCATAATGCGCTTTGAATTCATCTCCAGATAGGCAGGAATGATGATATCCTTCGCCATGATGTCAAGTCGAGTGAACTTGTAATATCATCGTGTTCGCCGCCTTGCATAGATCAGTGAGGCCAATTTCAGTGACGGTCCACAGCTCATTGCCCATTGCCATGAGGCGCTTCTCATTATGGCCTTCCACTTGGGATAATCGTGGACCGCCAAAGATAGGGCATGTCACTTTCTTCATACCGTGGTCGATATAACTAAAACTCCGTGTGGTTAAACTAAATCACACGTAACAAGGAGTACCTTGCTCGATACCAATTGAAAGTGCTATATCGACTAGAGGGGGGTGAATAGGCGATTTTATGAATTCTTCACCGAGGAATTTGTCGTGAGGAAATTCCTTAGCTAAGAACTACTTGCAGCGGAATAAGTGCTCAAGTAAGCATAGCAGATTACAAGCATAGTCAACATGATGAAATGAAGACAATCACAGAGTACGTAAAGCGAATCACAGGATAACACAAGATGAAGACAAACAGATCAAGAAATTGAACTGAGGAAATTGAGAAAGTCTTCACCAAAGTCTTCAAACACAGATATGAACAAACACTCAACACAAGAATGAGGAAATGAAAGGGTTGAGGAAATAGAACCAGTTAGGTTGGTGAAGACAATGATTTGGTAGACCAGTTCCAACTGCTGTCTCAGCTTGTACGTCTGTTGAGCGGCCGAGTATTTAAACTCGAGGACACACAGTCCCGACACCCAACATCGAAAGCACGCAGCTCAGACACCAAGTCCTCACCAGATTCTCCTTGAACTAAGGTCACGCAGACTCGCCCAATCACTGTGGTAAGTCTTCAGCGACTTCCAAACCTTCACATACTTGGTCACTCGGTGATCCACACCTCTTGATGTTTCTAGACCTTGACGCCTAACCGTCTGAAGAAGCACAGCCTTCAAAGGTAATAAGCCGGATCCACGCAGGATCAATTTCTTCAAGATGCTCAATCACTTTGGGTTTGTAGGGTTTGGTTTTTGGTTTTTCCTCACTTGATGATTTTCGCCAAAGTCCTCAGAGGATGGGTTGCTCTCAAATGACAAGTGTCAAGTTCTTCGAGCAGCCAACCAGCTAGTGGTTGTAGGGGCGGCTATTTATAGCCTAGGGAGCAGCCCGACATGATAAGACATAAATGCCCTTCAATGATATGACCGTTAGGTGTATAGGATATTTTGGGACAGTCAAGCCAAGCATAAAGAACGGTCGGAAATTTGAATATCAAATTCTCGTATATCATGTTCTCATCGTAGGCAATTCAGACCGGCGAATTCCTTAACTCCTCGCCGTAATAAATTCTCAATAATTATAAGAGCTTCGCTCTCACTAAAGAAATTGACTGAACTGTATGAGATTTCCAAAAGCTTCACTCAAGGGATTGGTAGGTGTAGGATTTTGAGTTGAGCATCGATGGAAATTTTTCCTTAGTATTTCTCGAATTTCTTTAACAAAGACGGTGTTTCCTATGACTCAAGAAAGAGAAAATGAAACTACGAAAACAAAAGTCTTCACGCTTCATGTTCCTCAAATGAATACCAAGTCTTCAAGGTCACACCAATTTCTTCACTTTCAAAGTCTTCGTAAAGTCTTCGAATATCAAAGTCTTCATTGAAGAACTTCATTTTAGGGTCGACTTTCACCGTAAATATCAAACTCCTCATAGACTTATAGACCTGTGTACACTCACAAACGATTAGTTACTTAACCTATAAGTCTTCAATACACCAAAATCACTAAGGGCACTAGATGCACTTACAATCTCCCCTTTTGGTGATTCATGACAATATAGGTTAAGTTTTCAACGGGATAAACATATGAAGTGTAAATACTGATAATGAGGATTTGATTGCAAGATATAGAAGAACTCCCTCAAGATGTGCATAGTGAGGAATTTGCTTTTGAGGCAATGCACATTTGAAGAATTGAATCATGGAGATCTCCCCTATATCTTGTAATTCATACACGATTTAATATATAATATGAGGAATTTGAAATGCATGAGGAAATATGGTGCTTGATGTTATGCAAGGTAACGATCAAGAGTATCGAGCCCAAAGGCCAAATTGATTTGCTATGAAGATTTTCAAGGAGCTCACGAGAATCGAGCATAACTATCAGAATCGAGCATAGAGCAAGAGCATAATGCATCAAAAGTATCAAAGCACCATCGGGTTTAAGATTACAACTCGATCCAATAAAAGGTTTCGTAAGAACGAGAGTTGTAACTTAATAAAATACTCGATATAGACAAAAACTAGACCCGCTTGAAGACTAACTCAAATTTCTCCCTTTATCATCAAATGACCAAAAGGATCGAAACCGAGGACTAACGCCTTGAAGAATTTCAAGTTGAAGACGGAGCGCCAAAGATTGTTGGGGTTGTTTGTTGAAGTAGGACCAGCAGCAAAGTTGTCTTCCAAATCTTCATTTTCATCAAGGTCGCGAGATGAAGAATAGGAGCTGGCCACCAAGGAAGGAACTTTGACCTTCTTGAATTTCTTCGAGGAGGTGCACTACCAAATTCTTCCTTGAGACCCATTGAAGTCGGGCTTCTTCATCAGACATGTGAAAGAACAGCCCAAAAGCGCTTGAAGGTTTCATGAAGGTAGTAGTGGTTTTTCTTCACCGCATTGTGTGTTGAGGTCATGTTGTAAAGAAGAGTACCAAACCGACGCTTGACCCACTTATGATTGCGATCAACCTTCCGATGAAGACCGAGGAGTAACTCACGATCACCATCACCCCGGTGCAGAGCTTGAGGACTTTGCTTGACCGAGGTATTTGTCACGAGTCATGTGTGGCAGAGTCATCATTGGTGGAGTAGGATGTCGCTTTGTAAACTGTCCATCCAATGGACGAATGCCTTCATCTATCACAGCAAAGAGCCTTGCCCTTGTCATCACCGAGGTAATTGTCCGCTTGAGGACTTCAATCGGGGCAGTAGCTGCAGTGGTTCAAAGTATCGCCTTTGTAATTGAGTGAAGACCTTGACCGATGAATCTCATAATCCAAGGCGATAAGGCTTCAGCTCAAAAGGTGACATGGCTATGTTTGCCGTAGTCCTCATGAAGAAATCATGGAAGTTGACGGAACGCCATGGATGATGTTGAAAAGCATATTCTTCATGATGCCAACGACTTCTTCATCGCTCGAGTCGGGTTTTGATAGGACTCATAGTCTTCGCAAAATTGATAGACTGTCCGAGGCACATATAATAATTCCTTGACGAGGAATTTGGTTCTTGGGCCTGCCTTTGGCTTCAAAGGCTTCATCAAGACTTGCATATAGTGATTTGAAAGTTCTTTTTCTTCAGAGATACGACGCACCATCAAGCGGAGGATCGAGTGATAGGGCACGGCAATTCACTTGCGGGTGCCTTGTAGTGAGTGTTTTCAATCATCCAATCTAAGACCCATGAATTTACATCTTCGCCTCCGTGATGTGCAGGGTTGCATAGAATCAAGAATTAGCTCTTCGCTCCACCATGATATCGCAGCAGAAATTTAGCAATTCCCGCGAGAAGAACACCGAGGATCGCTCAAAGCTCGGCAATGACTCCATATCCACATGAGGAATATGAGCATGATCAAGATTTTGTCCTTGTTGAAAAGCACCGAGGAAAAGAAGTTGGCTTGGTCGCAGTCCGTAAACGCCTCTTCCTAATGCGCAGTAATCATATGGATTATATTCAAGAAGAACACGTGCTCGCAAAGAAATCTTCAGCCTTGAACTTTTGCTTGCTTGAGAACGGATTCTTTGCTTGGGCAGAGGGGTGTCAAGAGTTGCATCACCACCTCAGAACCGTAAGTTCAGTTCTTCAGTCGAGGAATTTCTTGTTCCTCAACAAAAGTACCGAGGATTAGCAAGAGCAGCAGCTTCATCAAGACTAGTGGCTGGAATTTCTTCATGCACATAACCAGGGGTTGATTTTCTTCGAGTCCATTCTGACTGCTTGTGCAGGGACTGAGGAACTTGTTGGAGCGGGTGAAGAGAGGAGTATTGGGATGCCGATTTTCCCAAAAGTCATCATTGATCACCGTGTGGTGCATCCAATATCCACATCTTCATCTTCACTTTCAAAGACCACTTGAGGAATTTCATAGTCCGGTGAGGGAATAATCGGGTTGAAGGGATGGCATCCACTTCAATTTCTTCATCAAGCTGCTCGACGAAGCAAACAGATCGATGTTCTTCATCGATCCGATTGGGATCTCATAGTCTTCCAAAAGGAACAACTTCCTTTGATGGTATGGAGGAGATTGAACAGATCAATTGGATTTTCGAATGAGCTGGTCATTGGCTTCATTTTCTTCAGAGTCAAGAATCGACGCAATTGATGCTTTCCTTTTCTTCACAGCTGCTCGCTCAGATTTGGTTTTCTTCACATCGGGCGATGGAAGAATTGGAGTTGGAGTTGGCGCAGGAGGAGCCGAGGAATTTGGTGCGTTCTTCAGAGCAACCGATGCGCCTCTGCCTTGAGTACTTTCTTCAGCGCACTACTAGTGGGTGCCTGCAGTTTCTTCAAGGCGGATGGGATCATCACCTGAATCAGCATTTTCTTCAGCAGTTGAATGTCATCAAAGGCAGCTGGTATTTTTCAAGAGGGCTGAGCCGAGGCTCCACCGAGGAATTTCATGTTGCAATCGGGCAGCAACACTTGTGAATTTCTTCAGTTGACGAATCTGGTCTTAGCTCCTTGCCAATCAAAGATAGTATGAATCAAGTTTTTGCCGAGGTCTTGAATTTCAGTTTGACTTGGAGAAGTTCCTCGTGTCATCTTGACAATGTTTTTCTTCAGAACTTCTTTCCTCGTATTGAGCCTTTTGATTTCCTCGCCTTCTCAAACTTCCATTTTTCTTCAAATGATGAAGTGAGTCAACGCATGACTTTGACCAGTGTCGATGAAGATCAGCAGAGGGGTATTGGGATCATTGTGCCGTAGATCAATAAAGTCGAGGACTTTCTTCGGTCCAATAGCAAGGGCACAGATGTACCTTTGGCTCTAGCGGCCCTTACTTGACGGTCTCCGATGATTTCCGCAAGTTCTTCATCGACGCTCATCATCGATGGTACATGGAATGCAACCAGCTTTCTTTTTGACTAGGCCGAGGACCTCGCCCACTGTTGCTTTGGTCTTCAAATTGAGTCGGGCCGATGAAGAAATGGGAGCAGCCGAGAACTTGCGTAAATGCTCGAGGCAATTGAAAAGCCAGCAGTCCTTTGACATGTAGCTAGGTGCACAGGAACCAAGGTTTTGACGGGCTGTTGAGGACTTTGGTGGAACGGCAGCAGCAGAGGAAATTGCTTGAAGGTGTCACCGAGGAACTTGGCCGTGAGGGCGCAGATGATGAAGCACTTGGCTTATGAGCAGGCTTCTTTGCATTGATTTCTCGGTTCGACCGAGACCTTCAGGCAAAGAGTGCAGCGTAATCCTCATTGAATTTCTTCACCGCCTCCTTTGCTTGCTTTGCCAATTTTGCTTGACGCTTAGCCCATTCATCGAAAGTCCTCACCTCGCTTGATGCTTGTGGGATCAGCTATTTGGCCAAAAGCCAAAGGAGCTCTTGGGCATGGAGGGTTAAGAGCTAATTTCTTCATGTACTTAGGAGTTACATATCTGTATTTCCTCCATTCCCGCGCCCATCTCCGCTCAATCTTCCAATACGCACTTGCGCTGATTTTTGCTTTCTTCATCCGGCAGTGTGAGTCAAGATATATTTCTCGTGGATTTCAAACGCAGTCATAACCTCAGTGTTTCTTTCCTCCCTTCGCGATTTCTTACCGCCTCGCCATTTTCTTCGCTTGAGGAAATTGAACAATTGAGTTCTCTCAAGAAGTGTGCAATTTTCTTCGAGGAACGCTGCAAATGAGTTAAGTTGATGAGAACCTAGGGATTCAAAGAATGACATTTGTACCGTGGAATGAGTATAGGTGCGAGGAATTTGGAGAGGTCATATGCTCTCGTAAGGTTTTTCAAAAAGAGCAAGTTTTGAGGATTTTGACCAGATGAGTTTTGAAGAATTTCACTAAGCGCTCTTTTGTCTTAGGTTCCAGAGTTGTATAGATCGAGGATCCACACAATTGAGGAATCTTGAAGAAAATCATTGCTTAGAGAAACGAATCAAGAGATTTGAGGTGTTCATATGTGTGAAGAATTTGAAGAATAAACACCTTTGAAGAATTTGAAGAAGATTTGAGAATCAAAGCGAGTAATAAAAGTAACTTTTAATTTACTCCAAGTGAAGAACACGATTTAACCGAGAAGAACAGTTGGGAAGTTCGTCTGCTCAGATCTTCCACGCCTAAACTTGGCAGAGGAAATCAGCTACGGCGACGGCGGAGTGAAGATTTTCCACTGTCGGCGCGAGTACGCCGGGCGAAGAGGTCAAGGCAAGGAAGCTTTTCCTCACCGGGCGATTTATGGAGAAGCGGCGCTTAGGGTTTTGAGGAGCTCGAGCGGGAGAGAGAGGCCGAGCGGAGTAAAAGAGTGAGGAAGGAGAGAGGGTATTTATAGACACGGTGAAAAACGGGCCCAAGATTTAGGACTAACATGCCCCGACCATTCTCCTTCTCACGACATGTGTCACCCACGCATCGGTAGTGGAGATCGTACGATCGTGGGTGAATATAATAATGCATCATGGGATGCGGAACGGTTTGAGCGGCAAAACGAAGGTTTGATAAGATTCATTTTAAAGTTCCGCTGTAATTTCTTCAGCTTTCAAGGACACAAAGTGAAGATTTTGAACGAAGTTTCAAAGTAGAACGACATGAAGAATTTGTGAATGGATTGGGTTGAGTATAGCATAGAGGGGAAGGGTCCGATCACATTCACTTAGCGTAAAAAGCGACTTGAAGAAATAGCCATAAGTGAATGCTGTAGAGGACATAAACTCATATATATATATAGCCAATGAAGAAAGACGACGGAAACAAAGGAAGATTTTGCAAAGTTGAAGAATTTGAAAACTCAAGAATTTCAAAACTGAGAAAAACTCAAATTGAAGATTTTCAACTTTGGTGGTGGCGTGACTCAATCAGATAAGAATGATGATTTCAGACACCGCAGCATAATTGTCGAGGGTTCTAGAATCAAATTCTTCATTAATTTCTTCACACTTAGAGTGTTATTCTTCATTGATTGAAGAAAACGCTTCTTCATGTGTTGTACATCTAAGTCATCAATTTTGCATAAGTGTTAGGATGTGTGCTTTTTCAAAGAACGCTCAAGATTCTAAGATATTTAGCTCACACCGCAACTTGCTAAATTTCTTCTCATCTAAGGGCTTAGTGAAGATATCAGCTAGCTGTTCTTCACCTTCACGGCTCGATGGAGATGTCGCCTTCAATACATGATCATGAAGAAAATGATGACGAATTTGAATGTGCTTTGTCTTCGAAAGTGCTGAACTGGTTGTGAGCAATCTTGATGGCACTCTCATTGTCACAAGAGAGAGGCACATTCTTCACGTTGATGCAGTAGTCCTTGAGGGTTTGCTTCATCCATAGTAATTGAGCACAACACGAGCCAGCAAGCAATGTATTCAGCTTCCGCAGGGACAAAGGATACGCAGTTCGCTTCTTCGAGGACCAATGCACCAAAGATCGTCCGAGGAAATGACAAGTACCAGATGTTGACTTATGTCCACACGATCACCAAAGATAGTCGAGTCGTAATATCCAATGAGATCAAAAGTAGAGCCTTTGGGGTACCATAATCCTAGTGTTGGTGTGTGAGCTAGATATCAAGAATATGCTTCACAGCCTTTATGGTGTGATTCCTTCGTAGCTTGAAATCGGGCACACATGCAAACACTAAGCATTATATCCGCCTAGATGCACATAAGTACAATAAAGAACCAATCATGGAGCGGTATACCTTGTGATCAAGTCAATACCATTTTCATCAAGGCATAGATGGCCATTTGTGGGCATAGGAATTTTGACACCTTTGCAATCTTGCATGCCAATTTCTTCAGACATCTTTGAGGTATTTCTCCGAGATATGAATATGCCATTGTGTTGTTGATTTAATTTGAAGACCTAAGAAGAATTTCAACTCTCCCATCATAGACATTTGATATTCTTCACTCATCATATAGGCAAATTCATCACTATAACGTTGGTCAAGATACAGCCAAAGATAATATCATCAACATATATTTGGCACACAAATAGTTCACCATCATAAGATTTAGTAAAAGAGTAGGATCGAGTGAATCGGTGTGAAGCCATTCTTCACGAAGAATTCCTTCAATGTATCATACCACGCCTGAGGGGCTTGCTTGAGGCCATAGAGGGCCTTATTGAGTCTCAAGACTTTGTCGATTCTTTGGATCTTCAAACCCGGGGTTGAGCAACATATACTTCTTCCTCAAGCTTACCATTGAGGAATGCACTTTTCACATCCATTTGATATAAAGTGATATTGTGATGGTTAGCATAGGCGTAGTAATATGCTAATAGACTCAAGTCTAGCAACAGTGCAAAAGTTTCATCAAATCAATTCCTTCAACTCGCGTAGCCTTGAGCTACTAGTCGTGGCTTATTCCTCACCACAAGACCATTTTCATCTTGCTTGTTGCGATAGATCCACTTTGTGCCAATGATATTATGCTTATGCAGGATCTCGACGCTGACCAGCCTCCTGACGTTGTTGAGCTCGAATCGATGTAATTCTTCTTGCATGGCCTGAATCCACCCGCTCCAAATGCTTCATCTACCTTAGTGGGCTCGTGATAGAGACAAAAGCATAGTGCCCACAAAAGTTAGATAAATGTGAAGCTTTTGAGCGGTGAGAGGACCCGGCGCTTTAATGTCATCGATGATCTTGTCCACTTGCACTTCTTTTGCAACGCGAGGATGAGCTGGTTGTCTTCGAGGAATTTGATCATTTTCCTCAGACCATTTTCTTCAAGATTATCTTCAGTGCATCACCGACGTTTTTCACAGACAGAATGAATTCTTCAGCAGCTTTTCAAGAGGAATGACATCCTCGCTGTTTTGAATCTGATAGAATCCTCAGTGCTGGTTCATCTAACATGTAGGTAGGTGCCTCTTTGCAGCCATTAGTTTCATCGAACCGCCCATCTACAAGGTCAACAATCTTGTGAAGTGCGATGTTGAAGACTCAGAGGTGTGCGTAGTCCTTTCCGAACCAAGCATAAAACCTTCATGTGCTTTCTGCAAATTTAGAGTTGTGGTGAGGATCTCTAATCCAGCATTTAGCAATCAAGACTTTGAAATAACTTACATTAGGTTTCTTGTCCGTGAGGAGTTCATAGGCGCCTTTTGAAGAATTTGTGAAGATATACTGTTGATGATGTGGCACGCAGTGTCAATTGCTTCAATCCAAAAACGATCATGCTTTGTATTCATCAAGCATAGTGCGAGCCATCTCAACAAGAGTTCTGTTCTTGCGCCCACGACGCCATTTTGCCGAGGAGTATAAGGAGCAGATAACTCATGAGTAATACCAAGTTCATCAAGATAGTCATCAAGACCGTAATTTTGAACTCGGCCCATTGTCACTCCCGATGTGCTTGATCTTCACACCAAAGTTGGTTGAAGCCTCGAGGAAAATCGCTTGAAGATTTCCTGCACTTGATTTTTGTAAGTAACAATGTGTACCCATGTGTAACGAGAGTAATCATCAACAATAACAAAGCCATATAGTGATGCTTCATTAACGATACTGAGTAATGATTGGGACCAAAGAGGTCCATGTGAAGCAATTCAAGGGACGAGTAGTGGTCATGATAGTCTTCACCGGATGCTTGGCCTTGGTCATTTTTCCAGCTTCACAGTTCGCATAAGTGATCCTTGAGGAATTTGACATTTTCAATGCCAATGACATGCTTCTTCTTTGCAAGCTGCAGCAAATTCCTCATGCCTGCGTGACTAAGTCGTCGATGCCATAGCCAGCTTTCTCAAGCTTTTGCAAGTAGGCACACGGCTGGTTGTGGTCCTCAGAGAGAAGTCAACAATATACAAGTCTCCTCTCCTAAAGCCTTCAAGACTTTGGAATTGTCAGCTTCCATAATCACAACACAACGATATTTGCCAAAGATAACAACCATATCAAGATCACAAAGCATTGAGATCGACATGAGGTTATATCCTAAAGACTCAACAAGCATGACTTTGTCCATGTGCATGTCCTTAGAGATAGCAACCTTACCAAGTCCCAATACCGACTTTTGCCTTTGTCAAGAAAGATGATATGCTTCAGATGTGACGTGATAAGGGAGCATCCATCAATAGATTCTTGTCACCAATATGTGATTTGTACATCCACTATCGAGAATCCACTCTGGGTTTTGAGTTGATCATCC
>JAHIAM010003587.1:0-45637 GCA_021605205.1 Aegilops longissima | reverse complement strand
TTCCCCAAAATTTTTTTAAACCGGCCCCTTTTCCCATAATTTTTCTTTAACATTTCCAAATTCCCCCCTTTAAATCAAAAAACATTTGTTCATTCTCAACATAACTCCATGCAGCTGTACCATCCAAACCGAACATTCTCTAATTTGTTGTCGCCATTACTCCATGTGAAAAAAATTAACGTTCACACATGGAAAGTATGTGTTTTATAACCTTCCAAACAGTCATCTATACAAATTTTTTGCCTTCAGCCTCATTAACCCCAACAAGGCGAAAGTTGCTCCCGTTCCAAATGAACGAACATCACCTATGTCCCAAATTTCTCGTGTTCATCCTCAACATTCCGTCCCTTTTCCATGAGAAACTTATAACTAGACTATTCCCAACTACTTGGTTCCATCAGGCAACCGCCTATCAACAAACCCTAATCAAATTTAATACAAGAATCTACATCTTACAATTCAACAGAACCACTGATAAATGACAATACTAAAGTAAATGATATCTTCAAATTTTTCTTAATTCAAAACATGCAACCTATATCAATTCCTATCTTTTGTCTTATCAAAGGTATTCCCCAGATTTCTTTAAAAATTCCTTCCAAAAACTTTCCCTCTTCAATTTGGCATATTCCAACTTTCCCTATTATCCCTAATTTTCTTAACGCCCCTTTTCTAACGGGGCTTTTAAATACCCCTCCAAACAAAAACAATAACCCCATTCCGGACAGAAAACTAATAATTTTCAAAATATAATAGGAGTTATTAATAATAAATGGAATTTTATAAAAATATTCTATTGTACGAAATTTATCTACTTGGAAATCTTAGATTTTGAAATAATGATTCCTAATATAATTCTAATTTAAAAAAAATTAACCTTTAAAATGATACGAATAGGAATTTTATACTTAAAAAATCATCAAAAGGTTGTTAATAAAAAAGCATTAATTTAAAAGAAATAAGAGCTTTAATTCCATATAAAAATAATTGGGAAATATTTAAATATCATTCAATAAAATATTTAAAGAACATTTAATAATTTAAAATTAATTAAATAATAATGAAAATTTTTAAATATTATCTGAAAATTTGGAAACTAAATGAATTAGGATAAAGATAACTTAAACTTAAGCTGCATTTTAAGAAATGGAAAAAAGAAAAGGGAGAATAGGACGAACAGGGGCGGGATCCAACAGAACGAAAACTTTTAAAAGAAAATGGAATGGGTAACGAACCATTTATTAAAAGCGTATTGTTTTAAGAATTGAATAATTGTATTATTTGACGAAAAAACTTTTAATTTATAAATTAGTTTAATTTAAAAAAATTCTTTGGTCGTGTCTGATTTCAAAACTTCCTTTTTTGTTTTGATTTAATATCCTGGTTGTTAATACAAAAACCCTTTTTTTTTACAATGGCCTGTAATGGTAGAGGAGGTCCTGAAGGCCCTGGGCGGGGCGAACGGATGCAAGGCGGCCGGCGGGGCGCGGAGAAAAGGGGCAGGTGCGGGCGCGGGCAAAAGAAGGGGAGAGGGGAAGAAAAGAGTGAGGAGGCACGCACGGCATGAGGCCAGGCACGGGCGGTTGTGGGCGGCACAGGGGACGAGCATGCGGCCCCATGGCTTATAATCGGAGCCCAGATAACCAACAAAGGAGGGAAACAAGAAATTAACCTCAAAAAAGAGGGACCAAACAAATAACTTCCAAATAGAGAAATTCAATCCGAAATAGAGTTCCTGGAAAAATAATCAAATTGAGGTTGGAAACCCAAATAATAAAGGAGGAGGGCCAACCTTTAACAGGGGCCGGGGGCCCGGGCCCACCGAGGGGGAGGCTCCCAGGCCGGAAAGGAAGCCTAATTAAATAAGGCTACTAAAAAGGATCATTACCCCTTACCTTTTATCAATCAAATGCTAGAAAGATTATGCAAACATACACATTATTGCTTCCTAGATGGTTATTCCGGTTTCTCTCAAATACCTGTGGTCGGCTAAGGATCAATCAAAGACTACTTTTACTTGCCCTTGGTACTTTTGCTTATAGATTTATGCCTTTTGGCTTATGTAATGCACTGCTACCTTTCAAAGATGCATGATGGCTATATTCTCGACTTTTGTGAAAAGATTTGTGAGGTTTTTATGGACTACTTTTCCATCTATGGATCCTTCTTTGATGATTGCTTGAGCAATCTTGATCGAAGCTGCAGAGATGTGAAGAAACTAATCTTGTCTTGAATTGGGAAAAGTGCCACTTTATGGTTAATGAAGGTATTGTCTTGGGGCATAAAGTTTCGAAAGAGGTATTGAAGTTGATAAAGCCAAGGTTGATGCTATTGAAAGATGCCATGTCCCAAGGACATTAAAGGTATAAGAAGTTTCCTTGGTCATGCCGGATTTTATAGGAGGTTCATTAAGGACTTCTCAAAATTTTCTTCCTCGACTAATTTATTACAAAAAGATATACCATTTGTCTTTGATGATGATTGTGTATAAGCATTTGAAATACTTAAGAAAGCATCGCTTTCGCACCTATTATTCAGCCACCGATTGAATTTACCCTTTGAAATTGTGTGATTCTAGTGATTATGTCTGAGGTGTTCTTCTAGGGCAAAGAGTTGATAAGAAATTAATGTTATCCATTATGCTAGTAAAACTCTAGAAAATGCTCAAAGAAACTATGCTACTACTGAAAACAGAATTCTTAGCAGCTTGTATTTGCATGTGATAAGTTCAGACCTTATATTGTTGATTCTAAAGTAACTATTCACACTGATCATGCTGCTATTAAATACCTGATGGAAAAGAAAGATGCTAAACCTAGACTTATTAGATGGGTTCTCTTGCTACAAGAATTTGATTTATATATTGTTGATAGAAAGGGAGCTGAGAACCCCGTTGCAGACAACTTGTCTAGGTTAGAAAATGTTCTTGATGACCCACTACCTATTGACGATAGCTTTCCTGATGAGCAAATTAAATGTCATAAATACTTCTCGTAGTACTCCATGGTATGCTGATTATGCCAATTACATTGTTGCTAAATTTATACCACCTAGTTTCACATACACGCTAAAAAAAAAAAGTTTTTCTATGATTTGAGACATTACTTTTGGAATGACCCACATCTTTATAAAGAAGGAGTAGATGGTGTTATTAGACATTGTGTACCCGAGCATGAACAGAACATATCCTATGCAAGTGTCACTCAAGCCTATGGAGGACACACCATGCTCGAGATAGAACCGCATATAAGGTATTGCAATCTGGTTTTTATTGGCCTACTCTCTTCAAGGATGCCCTGTAAGTTTGTCTTATCTTGTGATGAATGTCAAAGAATTGGTAATATTAGTAGACGCCAAGAAATGCCTATGAACTATTCACTTGTTATTGAACCATTTGACGCTCGGGCTTTGATTATATGGGACCTTTTCCTGCCTCTAATGGATATACACATATTTTAGTTGCTGTTGATTACGTTACTAAGTGGGTAGAAGCTATTCCAACTAGTAGTGTTGATCATAACACTTCTATTAAAATGCTTAAAGAAGTTATTTTTCCGAGGTTTGGAGTCCCTAGATATTTAATGACCTGATGGTGGTTCACATTTTATTCATGGTGCTTTCAGAAATGCTTGCTAAATATGATGTTAGTCATAGAATTGCATCCCTTATCACCCACAGCCTAGTGGTCAAGTAGAATTGAGTAATAGAGAGCTCAAATTAATTTTGCAAAAGACCGCCAATAGGTCTAGAAAGAATTGATCCAAGAAACTTGATGATGCATTATGGGCCTATAGAACTGCATATAAAAATCCTATGGGTATGTCTCCATATAAATGGCTTATGGAAAAGCATGTCACTTACCTCTCTAACTAGAGCATAAGGCTTATTGGGCTATTAAAGAGCTCAACTATGATTTCAAACTTGCGTGAGAAGAGGTTATTTGATATTAGCTCACTTGATGAATGGAGAACCCAAGCTTATGAAAATGCCAAGTTGTTTAAAGAAAAGTTAAAATATGGCATGAAAAAAGGATACAAAAGCGTGAGTTTATTGTAGGTGATTATGTATTGCTATAAAACTCTCGCTTAAGATTTTTGCAGGAAAACTTCTCTAAATGGGAAGGCCCTTACGTTATCGAGGAGGTCTATTCGCTCCCGTGCCATAAAAATCAATAATTTCAAGGCACAAACCAAGGTGGTAAACGGTCAAAGAATCAAACACTATATCTCGTAATCCTACAAATGTTGAAACCAATGTTATTGAAACCGTAACTCCGGAGGAATACATATGGACACTTTCCGAACGCTTCAGACCAAAAGGAATAGGTATGAGGTACGTAAGTAAACCGACTCCAAAACAGTTTTTAAGGCAATATTTTCCATTTTGGAATATTTAGAAAATAGAAAATAGTAGTAGTCCGGAAGGACACTAGGGCTCCACAAGGGTGGAGGGCGACCACCCCCGGGCGCCGCCTCACCTCGTGGGCACCTCGTGTGCCTTCCGGACTAGCTTTTCATGCACGGCACGTGATTTTCCCAAAAATTTATTATATATTCTCCGAAGGTTTTGACCCCTAATCACGCAAATATCCTTTGTTCTTGTTTCGAGCTGTTTTTATGACAAATTTAGATTATCATGACGTCCCCAAGTGCCTCCAAGGACAAGTTCTTCGAGAAGGTCATCAACTTACTCATGGAGGTGCTGCGACACCCTCAAACCATTGAGATGCATGATGGGTTGCTGCACATCCGCTGATGAAGAGGGACCCAAGGGGACCGGAAGCGTGGAGACGAGGCTCAAGCAAAGGAGCAACAAGTTTTCAAGTGTTAGGGATGGTGGAGCGTGGACTCAACTCCAACCACATGATGATCGCGGAGTTCACTAGCAATCACAAGTTGGATGCCGACAACATCGGGAGGCCATCTTCAAGCTTCATGAGAAGATCGAGCACCTTCAAGCCCAAATCTATGACCTCGCAAAATCAAAATGTGAGTATGAATATAGATTCAAAAGGATGAGTTTGGCGCAGATTTATGGATCCTGAGACTCGATCATCCTTCTATGATGGTGAGCCCATGCCTTGAAGATGGACAATAAGCCCGCATCATCAACAACACCTCCACCTTCTTCACCATCAAAGGAGACATAATCACATGGGTATGGGCACCCCTTGGCAACTGCCAAGCTTGGGGGAGGTGCCCCGATATCGTATCACAATCACATCTCCTATCTTTACCATTTTTCTTAGTTCGATCCTATTAGTAGTATCTTGATCTAGTAGAATAAAGGTTATGCCATGATCTAGTTTTGAGTTTTTGCTTTATGATCTCTCTATGTATTCGAGTCCGTCAGTTATATAATAAAAATTAGTGTTGAGTCAAAGGCTTGATTATTTTGCCATGTTCTTGAGTGAATAAAAGAAAAGAGAAAAGAATAAAAGAAACAAAGAGTTCATATTGATCGTATTGAGAGTAATGACTTCACATAGAAAGAGTATGATGATTGAAAGTTGTTGGGAGTTGGCAAACATAGTTTTGGTCATCGCTGCAATTAATAGGAAGTAATAAGGAAAGAGAGGTTTCACATATAGATATACTATTATTGACATCTTTTATGATTGTGAGCACTCATTAAAATATGACATGCTAAAGAGTTGATGTTGGACAAGGAAGACAACGAATGAGTTATGTTTTCTTATACCCGAGATAAAGTATTTTGTCATGGGTCCTCCAACATGTTGAGCTTGCTCTTCCCTCGTATAGCCAAATTCTCAGCACCAAGTAGAGATACTATGTGTGCTTCCAAAACCCTTAAACCAGTTTTGCCATAAGAGTCCACCATATCTACCTATGGATTGAGTAAGATCCTTCAAGTAAGTTGTCATCGGTGCAAAGCAATAAAAATTGTTTCTAAATATGTATGATTGATTGGTGTGGAGAAATAAGCTTTATACGATCTTGTGATGTGGAAGAAATAAAAGTTTGCATCGTATATAAAAGGTTCATATCACAAGTGGCAATATAAAGTGACGCTTTTTCGCATTGAGATTTTGTGCATCCAACCATAAAAGTGCATGGCAACCTCTCTTCCTCTCTGCGAAGGGCCTATGTTTTATTATTATCTTCTACCTTATGCAAGAGTCATGGTGATCTTCACCTTCCTTTTTATATTTTATCCTTTAGCAAGCACATTATGTTGGAAAGATCCTGATTTATGTACCTAATTGGATGTAGGGGAGCATGAGTTATTATTGTTGACATTACCCTTGAGGTAAAAGGTTGGGAGGCTAAACTAAGCCCCTATCTTTCTCTCAGGTTCCATTAAAACTCCGTAACCACAAGTATCGCGTGAGTGTTAGCAATTATGAAAGACTAAATGATAGTTGAGTATGTGGACTTGCTATTAAGCTCTGACATAGACTCTTTCTGATGTTATGATAAATTGCAATTGCTTCAATGACTGAGATTATAATTTGTTGGTTCTCAATAAAGTTTATGATTCAGACTGCATTGTGAATGGATTATTACATGAGCATAAGTAATCATATGATAATATTTATCTATGTTGTTGTTCTGAGAATAATCATGATGCCTTCATGTCCGTATTTTATTTTTATCGACACCTCTACCTCTAAACATGGGGACATATTTATCATTATCGGCTTTCGCTTGAGGACAAGCGAGGTCTAAGCTTGGGGGAGTTGATACGTCCATTTTGCATCATGCTTTTATATCGATATTTATTGCATTATGGGCTGTTATTACACTTTATGTCACAATACTTATGCCTATTCTCTCTTATTTTACAAGGTTTACATAAGGAGGGAGAATGCCGGCTGCATGGAATTCTCGGTCGAAAAGAAGCAAATATTAGAGACCTATTCTGCACAACTCCAAAAGTCCTGAAACTCCATGAAAGTCATTTTGGGAAATAATAAAATATCCAATGGAAGAAGTTCACTGTAGGGGTTCCCACCTGGCCACGAGGTGGTGGCGCGCCTCACCCCGGGCGCGCCTCACCTCGTGGCCTCTCGTGGCCCTCCGATGCCCATCTTCTCGCTATATGAGGTCTTTCATCAAGGAAAAATCATAAGAAACTTTTGGGACGAAACTCACGCCACGAGGCTAAACCTTGGCGAACCATCTAGGGCTCCTGCAGAGCTGCTCATTGGGACACTTTCTCCCGGAGGGGGAAATCATCGCCATCGCTATCACCAACGCCTCTCATCAGAGAGGGCACCCATCAATATCTTCACTAGCACCATCTCCTCTCAAAACCCTAGTTCATCTCTTGTATCCAATTCTTGTCTCCAAGTCCGGATTGGTACTAGTAGGTTGCTAGTAGTGTTGATTACTCCTTGTAGTTGATGCTAGTTGGTTTATTTGGTGGAAGACCATATGTTCAGATCCTATATGCATATTAATGCCCTCTGATTATGAACATAAATATTCTTTGTGAGTATTTACGCTTGTTCCCGAGGACATGGGAGAAGTCTTGCTATTAGTAGTCATGTGAATTTGGTATTCGATCGATATTTTGATGAGATGTATGTTGTCTATCCTCTAGTGGTGTTATGTGAACGCCGACTACATAACACTTCACCATTATTTGGGCCTAGAGGAAGGCATTTGGAAGTAATAAGTAGATGATGGGTTGCTAGAGTGATAGAAGCTTAAACCATACTTTATATGTTGCTTCGTAAACGGCTGATTTGGATCCATATGTTTCATGCTATGGTTATGTTTACCTTAATACTTTTGTTGTAGTTTCGATGCTTGCAATAGAGGTTAATCATAAGTGGGATGTTTGTTCAAGTAAGAACATCACCCAAGCACCGTCCACCCACATATCAAATTATCAAAGTACCAACGCTAATCATATGAACATGATGAAAACTAGCTTGACGACATTCCCATGTGTCCTCGAGTGCTTTTCCTATTATAAGAGTTTGTCCAGGCTTGTCCTTTGCTACAAAAAGTATTGGGCCACCTTGCTGCACTTTATTTACTTTTGTTACTTGTTGCTCGTTACAAATTATTCTATCACAAAACTATCTGTTACCACTTATTTCAGTATTTGTAGAGAATACCTTGTTGAAAACCGCTTATCATTTCCTTCTCGCCTCGTTGTTCGACACTCTTACTTACCGAAGGACTACGATAAATCCCTATACTTGTGGGTCATCACTGTGGCACCACCAAGATTCGCGCTTGCTCCTCTATCACTTGCGGCTTCACATTGAAGGTTTTGAGCCATGTCAAGTGTGGAGGAGTTCGAGGAAAGCTTCACACGTGACGATAAACACCGAGATGAGAAGAACAGAGTCCGGCGTAGATCGTGAAAATCTAGTCCATAATAGAACATGAGCCCCTGGACTAAGGGATTAAGGAAAATCCTAATCCTTGGGGGAAGTGGAAATAAACACGCACCCTCTCGCCATATCCTCCTTTGTGATGTGTTAGCCACCCACCGCTGGATCCGACACGATCGAGGCTTGCGCAATTGAAACCTGGCATTGGAACTCGAGGTAGCGGGGTTGAGGAAGAAGCAAAGGAGAAGAAAGATGGGTATGTACCCTTTATAAAGGCTGTGAATATCGAACGCCTCCTCGGCCTTAAAACTTGACTATTCCCAAGGAGTTGTATCCAAAGGATGGTTGGGTTATCCACGTCCGTGTCGATAAGGAATCCCACAATAAGGACACGATCTCCGCTTTGACAGACATGCCAATGGCAACCGTGATCTCAAACATGGAGCGATGCATTTAAAAACGGTTCAAAATTATGACCGAAAGCAGACGTGATGTCATGTTGTAAATAGTTGTCGCAGATTGGACTCGTGAGTATTATATTCTTTCTCTCAAGGTGGTGTGTGTGTGTTTTACAGGTCCAGATACAATCATTACACCAAGACAATCTTGAAATTCGGAAAGGGAACCCGCTTTGTAATGCCAAGACAGATTCTGCTACGGACTCTCGCCATTGAAGCCGTGTTCAGGGGCTATTGAAGGAGTCCTCGACTAAAGGGTGCTCAAAGCGTCCGCCTGTTAACCATGGGCCGGACTGATGGGCTGTGAAGATACGAAGACCAAGACTGCACCCATGTCCGGATAGGACTCTTCTTGGCGTGGAAGGCAAGTCACGATCGAGCATGTAGATTCCTTCTCTCAGAATCGACATCGTAACCCTAGATCTGTCCGTGTCTATATAAACCGGGAGCTTAGTCCGGATAGGGGATACTCATTACCATAGTCATACAAAGCTAGACTTTGAGGGTTTAGCCATTATGATCTCGTGGTAGATCAACTCTTGTAATACTCATATTCATCAAGATCAATCAAGGTGAAGTAGGGCATTACCTCCATAGAGAGGGCCCAACCTCGGTAAATATTGTGTCCCCTGCCTCTCCTGCTACCATCGACCTTAGACGCACGCTTTGGGACCCCTACCCGAGATCCGCCAGCTTTGATAATTCGACACACCCCTTCCGGCTGCCCTCTCTCCCTATGGCCCATGTTGGCCCATTACTTTCCCGGGTTCCGTAACCCTCTACATTTTGATAAATATCCAAACAGTCCAAACCATTTCGGTCCGAATACTATCATCCAATATATCAATCTTTACCTCTCGACCATTTCAAACTCCTCGCCATGTCCGTGATCTCATCCGGACTCAACAATCTTCGTCACCAAAACACATAACGATAATACAAATCGTTATCAAACGTTAGAGCGTATGGATCCTACGGGTTCGAGAACTATATAGATATGACGACACTGCTGGGGAACATAGTAATTTCAAAAATCATACGCACACGCAAGATCATGGTGATGCATAGCAACGAGAGGAGAGTGTTGTCTACGCACTGTGAGGTCAGAAGCGGAAGCGTTATGACAACGCTGTTGATGTAGTCGACGCCTTCACGATCGACCAATCCTAGCACCGAAGTACGACACGCCCGCGATCCGCACACGCTTGGCTCGGTGACATCCCATGAACTCATGATCCAAGCAGAGTGTCGAGGGAGAGTTTCACAAGACGACGACGGATGACGGTGATGATGAAGCTACGCAGAGGGCTTCGCCTAAGCAATCGCAACGATATGACCGAGGTGGATTATGGTGGAGGGGGCACCGACACACGCTAAGAGATCAATGATCAACTTGTGAGTCTATGGGGTGCCCTCCCCAGATATAAAGGAGTGGAGCAGGGGAGGGCCGACCTCCTATGGCGCCCCCATGGAAGTCCTACTCCCACCGGGAGTAGGATTCTTCCATGTAGTAGGAGTAGGAGAGAAGGAAGGCGGAGAGGGAGAAGGAAAGGGCCCCCTACTAGTCCAATTCGACCAGAGGGAGGGGGTGCGGCTTGCCCGGCCGCCCCTCTCTCTCCACTAAGGCCCATAAGGCCCATTAAACTCCCCGGGGTTCCAGAACCCTCAAGATCTCAAGCATGCCCGAACTCATCCAACCATTCCGATGTCCAAACATAGTTATCCAATATATCGATCTTTATGTCTCGACCATTTCAAACTCCTCATCATGTCCATGATCATATCCGGACTCAACTACCTTCGTACATCAAAACACATAAACTCATAATACCGATCACACCGAACGTTATGTGCGGACTCACGGGTTCAAGAACCATGTAGACATGACCAAGACATGGCTCGTCAATAACCAATAGCGGAACATGGATGCTCATATTGGCTCCTACATATTCTACGTAAGATCTTTATCCGTCAAACCGCATAACAACATACGCTTGTTCCTTTTGTCATCGGTATGTTACTTGCCCGAGATTCGATCGTTAGTATCTCAATACCTAGTTCAATCTCGCACGCAAGTGTTCTTCACTCGCCCGTAATGCATCATCCCGCAACTAACTCATTAGTCACATTGCTTGCAAGGCTTATAGTGATGTGCATTACCGAGAGGGCCAGAGATACCTCTCCGATAATCGGAGGACAAATCCTAATCTCGATCTATGCCAACTCAACAAGTACCATCGAGACACCTATAGAGCACCTTTATAATCACCCAATTACGCTGTGACATTTGGTAGCACACAAAGTGTTCCTCCGTATTCGGAGTTGCATAATCTCATAGTCATAGGAACATGTATAAGTCAAGAAGAAAAAATATCAATGAAACCGCAACGATCATAATGCTAAGCTAACGAATGGTTCTTGTCCATCACATCATTCTCCTAATGATGTGATCCGCTCATCAAATGACAACACATGTCTATGGTTAGGAAACATAACCATCTTTGATAAATGAGCTAGTCAAGTAGAGGCATACTAGGGACACTTTGTTTTGTCTATGTATTCACACATGTACTAAGTTTCCGTTAATACAATTATAGCATGAATAATAAACATTTATCATGAAATAAGGAAATAAATAATAACTTTATTATTGCCTCTAGGCATATTTCCTTCAGCTCCCACTTGCACTAGAGTCAATAATCTAGTTCACATCGCCATGTGATTTAACACCCATAGTTCACATCGCCATCTGACCAACACTCAAAGGGTTTACTAGAGTCAGTAATCTTAGTTCACATTGCCATGTGATTAACACCCAAAGAGTACTAAGGTGTGATCATGTTTTGCTTGTGAGAGAAGTTTAGTCAACGGGTCTGCCATATTCAGATCCGTATGTATTTTGCAAATTTCTATGTCAACAATGCTCTGCACGGAGCTACTCTAGCTAATTGCTCCCACTTTCAATATGTATCCAGATTGAGACTTAGAGTCATCTGGATCGTGTCAAAACTTGCAACGACGTAACCCTTTACTTATCTAACCTTTGTCACCTCCATAATCGAGAAACATATCCTTATTCCACTAAGGATAATTTTGATCGATGTCCAAAGGATCTACTCTTAGATCACTATTGTACTCCCATGCCAAACTTAGTGTAGGGTATACAATAGATCTGGTACACAGCATGGCATACTTTATAGAACCTATGGCTGAGGCATAGGGAATGACTTTCATTCTCTTTCTATCTTCCGTCAGGCTCGGGCTTTGAGTCTTACTAAATTTCACACCTTGTAACACGTGCAAGAACTCTTTCTTTGACTGTTCTATTTTGAACTACTTTAAATTTTTGTCAAGGTATGTACTCATTGAAAAACTTATCAAGCATCTTGATCTATCTCTATAGATCTTGATGCTCAATATGTAAGCAGCTTCACCGAGGTCTTTCTTTGAAAAACTCCTTTCAAATACTCCTTTTGCTTTCCGTAAAATTCTACATTATTTCCAATCAACAATATGTCATTCACATATACTTATCGTAAATGTTGTAGTTCTCCCACTCACTTTCTTGTAAATACAGCTTCACCACAAGTCTGCATAAAACTATATGCTTTGATCAACTCATTAAAGCGATATTCCAACTCCAAATGCTTGCACCACCATAGATGGATCACTGGAGCTTCACATTTTGTTAGCACCTTTAGTATCGACAAAACCTTCTGTTGCATCATATACAACTCTTCTTTAAGAAATCAATTAAGGAATTCATGTTTGACATCCATTTGCCAAGTTTCATAAAATACGACAATTGCTAACATGATTCGACAGATTTTTAAGCATCGATACAAGTGAGAAAACTCATTGTAGTCAACATCTTGAACTTGTCGAATTTTTTTTCGACAATTCGAGCTCAGAGATAGTAACACTATTATCGCGCTCTGTCTTCATCTTGAAGATCCATTTATTCTCAATGGCTCGCCATCATCGGGCAAGTCAATTAAAGTCCATACTTTGTTCTCATACATGGATCCCATCTCGATTTCATGGCCTCAAGCCATTTCGTGGAATCTAGGCTCATCATCGCTTCTCATAGTTCGTAGGTTTGTCATGGTCAAGTAACATGACCTCCGTAACAGGATTACCGCATTCACTCTAGTGCGGATCTCACTGGTCGACCTACGAGGTTCGGTAGTAACTTGATCTCAGTTACATGATCATCATCATTAGCTTCCTCACTAATTGGTGTAGGAGTCACAGAACATATTTATGTGATGAACTACTTTCCAATAAGGGAGCAGGTACAGTTACCTCATCAAGTTCTACTTTCCTCCCACTCACTTCTTTCGAGAGAAACTCCTTCTCCAGAAAGGATCCATTCTTAGCAGCGAATGTCTTGACTTCGGAACTCTGATAGAAGGTGTCCCCAACTATCTCCTTTGGGTATCCTATGAAGACACATTTCTCCAATTTGGATTTGAACTTATCAGGATGAAACTTTTTCACATAAGCATCGCAACCCCAGACTTTAAGAAACGACAACTTTGGTTTCTTGCCAAACCACAGTTCATATGGTGTCGTCTCAACGGATTTAGATGGTGCCCTATTTAACGTGAATGCAATTGTCTCTAATGCATAACCCCAAAACGATAGTGGTAAATCGGTAAGAGACATCATAGATTGCACCATATCTAATAAAGTTCGTTACGATGTTCGGACACACCATTACACGTGGTGTTCCAGTGGCGTGAGTTGCTAAACTATTCCGCATTGTTTCAAATGAAGACCAAACTCAGAACTCAAATATTCTCCTCCATGATCAGATCGTAGAAACTTTATTTTCTTGTTACGATGATTTTCCACTTCACTCTGAAATTATTTGAACTTTTCAAATGTTTCAGATTTATGTTTCATCAAGTAGATATACCCATATCCTCTCAAATCATCTGTGATGGTCGAAAATAACGATACCGCCATGAGGCTCAACACTCATCGGACTGCATACATCAAGATTATTTCCAACAAGTCTGTTGTCGCCCATTGTTCCGAGAACGGAGTCTTAGTCATCTTGCCCATGAGGCATGGTTCGCAAGCATCAACTGATTCATAATCAAGTGATTCCAAAAGCCCATCAGATGGATTTTCTTCGTGCAATTTAAACCAATATGACTCTAAATGGTAGTGCCACAAATAAGTTGCACTATGATTATTAACTTTGCATCTTTTGGCTTCAATATTATGAATATGTGTATCACTACAATGAGATTCAATAAACCATTCACCTTGGGTGTATGACCATTGAAGGTTTTATTCATGTAAATGTAACAAAAATTATTCTCGACTTTAAATGAATAACCGTATTGCAATAAACATGATCAAATCATATTGATGCTTAACGCAAACACCAAATAACATTTATTTAGGTTCAACACTAATCCCGAAAGTATAGGAGGTGCGATGATGATCATATAAATCTTGGAACCACTTCCAACACACATCGTCACTTCACCCTTAACTAGTCTTTGTTCATTCTCGCAACTCCTGCTTCGTTACTAATCTTAGCAACCGAACTAGTATCAAATACGAGGGGTTGCTATAAACACTAGTAAAGTACACATCAATAACATGTATATCAAATATACCTTTGTTCACTTTGCCATCCTTCTTATCCGCCAAATACTTGGGGCAGTTCGCTTCAAAGGACTAGTACCTTTGCAGAGAAACACTTAGTCTCGTGCTTAGGTCCAGACTTGGGCTTCTTCACTTGAGCAGCAACTTGCTTGCCATTCTTCTTGAAGTTCCCTTCTTCCTTTTGCCCTTTTATTGAAACTAGTGGTCTTGTCAACCATCAACACTTGATGCTTTTCTTGATTTCTACCTTCGCCGATTTAAGCATCACGAAGAGCTTGGGAATCGTTTCCGTTATCCCTTGCATAGTAACTTGGTTTCATCATGAAGTTCTAGTAACTTGGTGATAGTGACTAGAGAACTCAGTCAATCACTATCTTATCTGGAAGATTAACTCCCACTTGATTCAAATGATTGTAGTATTCAGACATTCTAAGCACATGCTCACTGGTTGAGCTATTCTCCTCCATCTTATAGGCAAAGTACTGTCAGAGGTCTCATATATCTCGACACGGGCATGAGTATGAAATACTAATTTCAACTCTTAGAACATCTTATATGCTCTGTATGCTCAAAACGCCTTCCAAGCCCCGATTCTAAGCCATAAAGCATGGTGCACTAAACTATCAAGTTGTCATCATATCGAGCTTGCCAAACGCTCACAACGCCTCAGATTCCGCTCCTCGCAATCACCACACCTAGAGGTGCATCAAGGACATAATTTTTCCGTGCAGCAATGAGGATAATCCTCGATCACGGATCCAATCCGCATCATTGCTACTAACATCTTTCAACTTAGTTTTCTAGGAACATATCAAAAATAAAATAGGGAGCTAAACGCGAGCTATTGGTCTACAACATAGATATGCTAATACTCCAGACTAAGTTCATGATAAATTTAAAGTTCAATTAATCATATTATTTAAGAACTCCCACTTAGATAGACATCCTCTAATCATCTAAGTGGTCACGTGATCCATATCAACTAAACCATGTCCCATCATCACGTGAGATGGAGTAGTTTTCAATGGTGAACATCACTATGTTGATCATATCTACTATATGATTCACGCCGACCTTCGGTCTCAAAGTGTTCCGAGGCCATATGTAGGCTCGCCAAGTTTAACCGAGTATTCTGCATGTGCAAACTGGCTTGCACCGCTGTATGTGAACGAGAGCTTATCACACCCAATCATCACGCGGGTGTCTTGGCACGACAAACTTTCGCAACGGTGCATACCAGGAGAACACTTGTACATTGAAATTTAGTGAGAGATCATCTTATAATGCTACCGCCAACTAAGCAAAATAAGATGCATAAATTATAAACATCACATGCAATCAATATAAGTGATATGATATGGCCATCATCATCTTGTGCCTTTGATCTCCATCTCCAAAGCATTGTCATGATCACCATCGCCACCGCGCGACACCTTGATCTCCATCGTAGCATTGTTGTCGCCTCGCTAACTATTGCTTTACAAATGTCGCTACCGCTTAGTGACAAAGTAAAGCAATTACATGGCGATTGCATTTCATACAATAAAGCGACAACCATATGGCTCCTGCCAGTTGTCGATAACTCTGTTACAAAACATGATCATCTCATACAATAAAATTTAGCATCATGTCTTGACCATATCACATCACAACATGCCCTGCAAAACAAGTTAGACGCCATCTACTTTGTTGTTGCAAGTTTTACGTGGCTGCTATGGGCTGAGCAAGAACCATTCTTACTCTACGCGCCTAAACCACAATGATTTTTCATCAAGTATGTGATGTTTTAACCTTCAACAAGGACTGAGTAGCTACACTTGATTCAACTAAAGTTGGAGAAACTGACACCCACCAGCCACCTATGTGCAAAGCACGCCGGTTCAACCAGTCTCGCGAAGCGCACGCATAATGTCGGTCCGGGCCGCTTCATCCAACAATACCACCAATCAAAGTATGACATGCCGGTAAGCAGTGACTATTATCGCCACAACTCACTTGTGTTCTACTCGTGCATATAACATCTACGATAAACCTGGCTTGGATGCCACTGATGGGAACGAATAATTTATATACCTAAGAGATCTATCCCCACTACTTGATTTATCTCAACATGCAACCCATCCACATCATCACAGATGCCACATCAGCGATTTTGTTGCACTTTTCCAACAGTAACAACCATGCATGTGTCACCAGCAAAAAATGACATTTTCTTAATTAACAAATCTGCCATGTCATCGAAATAAAACTAACAAATCGTGTCCTAGACCGATGCGACCTGGCGTTTCTTTTATTCATATAACTCCACAAAAGTCATCTACTGCGCAGACCTGGAGTTTTCTTTCGGTCCTTTTCTTTGTCTCTTCATTCAGATAAGGCAGATAATTCCCCACCGATCGGTTTCTGTCTCAATTTTATTAGTCCGCTGTAAACTCCTTTCTCTTCAACTTCGCCACTACTCCTTTCTCTTCGCCTTCTTCGGACGTAGTCTTTACCTTAATATTTACTAATAAACATGCCCGTATGCTGTAACGGGAGAAAATAAATCACCCCATACACACACTCGATGACACCAAGAAATCATACGAAATCTTTCACAATGTCGCACGAGAAACAACATGATAAGTGATGTTGTGCACAAATATAAAGGTGGGATGATTTTTTAAGTAACTAAAGTTGTGTCTAATTGATTAGAGAACAAAATATCTATCTACTTGCCGTATCAATTCACGTCTTTGTGGTGTTCCTCCTTAGTGATATTCTAAGAAATAATGCATTACCCGTAAAAAAGAGATAATGCATTAGGCTGAAAATAGCAAATTACACTTTAGTACACAATGATAGCACGTGCATAGGAGCATGTTAGATATCTCCATAAAAACAATCAATCTATAAGGACATGTATAACTAATAGGCATTTTCAAATTCCCCATATAGAGAAAAGTATTTAATTAAAGTGGAACATAAAAATAATGTTAGAAATGGTTATCATGCAAGATAATATCATATCTGAATGTACACATTTTGAGTGATTATCTTATATAACTTTCTAAATTTAAAGTTAGGATTTAAATGATATGAATATATTTTTAAATACTTCAATCTGCCAAAAAGTTTAAGAAGAAAATGGCTCAATGAAAATGGAAAATTGTGTAGCCCATCATATAAGATACCACTTGGGCAAGGCTGTTCTATCTTCCGCCACAGAAATCAAGAGAAACCAAAGAAAAGTGGAGAAGTAGGGATCGAACTCAGGCCGGCTGCGTGGGCTCCAACCAGTAAGCTACAAGCGTGCTTGTTATTTGTAAAGGAATAATACTGTAAATGAGCTAACAGTGACATTGGTGACTTAAAAAGAACGAATCATTTTTGCCACTTACAAGTGGCATTGGTGGGTAATTTTGCCAACTTTGAGGGTAGTTTTATTACGCACGCACCAGAAACCTAACTTGCTTTATTATTAGGTAGAGATAGAGAGGTAGAGATTTTATTTTAATAATAAAAAATTAGGCTTCTGGTCGTCTGTCGTCGCTAGCAATTTTGCAAAACTTCCCTTTGTTTTTTAGTATTCAACCTGCAGTCCTGTTTTACATGGATAACTGAGAAAACTTTTCGTTTTTTACAAATGGACCCTATGTTTTGCACGATCGATCCATGAATGGCATGGGCTAGGGAGGCGGATCCGAGGCGGGTCGCCGTGACGACGAGCAAGGCCGAGCACGGCTTGCCGGGCAACATGCTCCCGGGCAAAAAGAAGGGATGGAGGTGAGGAGAGAACAAAAGAGAAAGGAGGGGCAGGCGGCGACATGAGGTCAAACGTATGGCGGAGGCTTGTTGTAGCAGCATTTACAAGGCTGGTGCAGTGCAGCCACAAGCGGTTGTGGCCACGGGCATCATGGGGACGGAGGCGAGCGGCTCGCCATGGACTTTATACATCGGAGGCCTCGCTGCATCAAGCCAACATGCAAAGGATGGGACAAAACAAAGAAATTAATCCTGCAAGAGAAAAGAGGGATCCAAGGAACAAATAAACTCTCCAATAATAGGAGATTACAATCCGAATCATCAGATGCTTCCATGAAAAATCCCAATTTACAATTGAGTCGTGGAAAACTTATGCTATACAAAATAAAGGGAGGACGGCGCCAGCCGATTTAACACGGAGGCGGGCGGCGGCGCGAGGACGCCTGACTGTAGGAAGCCGCGAGGCTCCCTGCATGCTCCCTGCCATGGAAAAGAAAGAACTGAGAGGAAGAAGGAGAAAGCAGGCAACGTAGCGAGGAAGGGAAGGGTGGACTGGATGCTGAGCGCCGCTGCATGGAGGATTTGAGGAGGGAGGCGGCCGGTGGTGGCCTCGATCCCGATCTGGATTGAGCTGGGGGCCTTAGAAACAGCGCATATGTTGAGGGAGTGTGCAGCGTGGTAGTAGTTCTCTACTTGACAGAGAGATGGGGAGAAAAGATGGGAAGATGGGGTGAGCGACTGAGGTGGTGTTTGGTTCTCTAGTCCTAGGACTTTTCTAGTCCCTACGACTTTTTGAAAATACTCTCAAGGAGGTGTTTCTAAAGACTTTTAGCAAAGTCCCAAAAGACTCAACCCTATTTGAGTTTGTTAGGGACTTTTTTACCCCAACACAAAAAAAGTCCATAAAACCAAACACACCCTGAGACGAGGAGGAGGATGAGAACAACATGAGGAGGATGAGAACAGCGTGCATGGGGCCAGATGACAGAGGCCGCCTCGCCGAGACGGCTGGTTTGTCTACAACTGGATATGGTTGTTGGCCTTACGAGGGACACCCAAGCGGGCTGCAGTAGACACAAGACACGTATAGAATTATATTAGCTTTTTTTTTAGACACGCACCCTTTTATTAATTGCAAATGTTCATAGGAGTACAAATAATCTCGAGTAAATCTAAGAGCCAAACATGGCACCCGGTAGAGAGAGAGGATGCCGCTGGCAGGTTATGGGCCTCAACATTAAACTGGCGATACTATGAATAAATTTAACGCCTCGGAACAAACTCCGCTGAAAATTGATCTCTCGTAAGATAGTCGCAGCATCGCAGGTGGTCTCAGATGTGATATTGACCACCACTTCTAAGCAGTCTGAAGCAATACACAACGAGTCGAGATGAAGATCTGTAGCCAAATCCATAGCCTCCTTGCACGCTTGGGCTTCAAGTGTCGCAGGATCGACGAGCCCCTCAAAGACGACGGCTGAGGCGCCCATGTATTTGTCACTCTTGTCCCTGCATATTACCGCTGCAACCCCTTTGAGCCGTTCCTAGCCAGGTCGGCATCCACGTTCATTTTGAACTCGTGAGCATCAGGTTGCAGACAGCAGGGGCCTGCGGGAACCTACATTGCGCCGGATATTTCAAAGTGCGCGATCCAGCCGGATACTGCCCCGACACTTCCGACACGTATCCCGTAAGTATCCTCGATATTTTGATATTAAAAAAGAAAATAATGTTTGATACTCCTAGGATATTTCTGCGATACGCTTTGGATACCTGAAACCCTCGCTCGACGGAAATCCTCAATAATAAAGGTGCCTTTGAAGATTCCCAACATGGGCGTGAGTTTATGTGAAAACATGTCTGTCAATGTTTTTTATTCAATTGAAAGGTGAGCAAGAGAGAGTCGATGCATTGATTGGAACAACAAACCTGGTCAAATCTCACGCCAATTAATAAAAATAGACTAAGTGCAAGAAAAGAAAGAGGTAATCTTATTGAGGCATGCTTTGACCTAGAAGCTCCTTAATTTTTTTTCTTCATATTTGTAATAATTAATATTTAACATCTATATATAAACGATCCCCTCAGATCCATGTTTTTAGAAAATTGACGATGGGGCGATCCCCATATCGCTGATCCGACACGTGATCCAAGTATCCGCAACGAGGTGGAACTTTTTCTGTCATATGCGTTCCATGCATGCCTATGGAAATTGCATGCATACCCCTCGCCTTTGCATGCAGGGCCTGGGGCTGATTAGTTTTGAGTGTAGAAGCCAGCTCCAGATCCTCTAAGTATTTCTGAATGAACAAATGAGTGCTCATGGACTTTGAACTGCCCATCATGGATAGCTCATCGGCGTGCCCACCAGATCGCCCATATAGTGACTAGTGCTCGCGCAAGATCAGCCATCGGTAGTGTGTCAATTAACCACAACATCCAAACCTTTGCATCATCAGTACGATTAGAGATAAGCACATCTTTTAGCTCCTCGTCGGCCAGTGCCCAGACGCACCTTGCAAGCCGGGCAGTCAAAGAGAGAATGACGCCATGTATCCAGAGCCGCATGACAATCGAGCATTCAGCCGAGTCCGCCATCTTCCTGTGTTTCCGAACTTCGCCTGTGGGGATGGACGTTTTAGCAAGTCGCCATGCAAAAACTTTGATTTTTGATGGAATCGTGGCGCCCCACAATTTTGACTAAGAGCCTGTCCACGCCAATATTTGAGTGTCCAGGGTTGCCCTCAAGCCAATCAGTCCGCTGTCTTTGTGGCTGCCAGAGCCTGTGTTTAACGACACTAAAAAGGCCCTCTTATCATAGTGCCAAGACCAGAAGTCTGCTTGTACCTTAGAGCTAAGAGGGATGTTTAGGATTTCTGCCTTGTCCATGTCATAAAAATGCTCCTCAAGTAACTGAATGTCCCACGGCCGAGGCATGATCAATTAATTCAAACCATCTGTGGGGGTTAGGCGCCTTGGACACACCGGACGCAATTTGAAATCACGAGGGATCCAATTATCATGCCATATATGGGTACCATCTCCTGCTCCAACTTTTGATAAGCCCAAGTTTGTGGTGTCTCCTTCTACTATGGATCGCCACACTTATGGCGGATTTTTACCAAGCACTAGTAGAAAAGGGGCAATGGTCCAGGCGGGTCAGCCCATTAGTCCCGGTTCACCAGTAACGGGACCCATGGGGCATTGACCCGTTCGTGAGCCTGGGCCGGCCGGGCCACGGGCCATTGGTCCTGTTCGTTCGACTTTTGGTCCCGGCTGGTGGACGAACCGACCAATGGGCCTCGCCTGCCTCACTCACCATTGGTCCCTTGGTGGCTTGAACTGGGACCAAAGGTTACCCTTTAGTCCCGGTTCATGCCACCAACCGACCAATGAGGTGCCTATATATACCTCAGATAAGAGCAGAGCACACTGCTCTGTTTTTTCTCGCCGCCGAGGGGAGAGGGCTTGTGGTGCTCTAGCTCACGCCCCATGCACACAAGGTGTTCGGCGGAATGCCCGAGCCACACTAATTGCTTTCTCCAAGCTCGACCTCCAAGCTCCATTTTCCTCAATATTTGTCTAGGTTTAGCGGTCCGTCACGCCCATCTCCGCCTTCACCACTGCCGATCACCCACACGATCTCATCACGACACCACCGTGGTGAGCCTCTTGTTCTTATCTTCTTTTGAAAGGAAAATATTCTTACTTCTATGTTTAGATAGATACTTGTATTATTTTCTTATTGCATCTTATATAGTGTGATGGTTTTGGTATCCGCCTTCGGCCCCTCGCCCCATCTATCTATGATTCGATGTGGTATATATTATCTTTTCATAACTATTGGTTCATTTATTGTTTATGAAAATTATGCCACCAACATGACATAGATTTTATTTATCTAGGAGGTTGTTGAACCGAAATTTCAACCAATTCCTATTGTCGAGAGGTTAAATTTAGTTGAAGAAGAAAACAATTTATTGAAGGAAAAATAAAAAATTTGAGGAGGAGAAGATGATATTGGAGTTGCATGTTATGGATGTCGCCGATGATCACAAGATCAAGATGGATGCAATGCGCTTGAAGATTAGAAAGATTAGAAAATATGCCATTCATACCGAGGCTTGGTATCATTATGCGCTTGGATCAGTTGTTACCTTGATTGCGCATTATGATCGATTTGTTTTCGCATTGAAATGTTTACATAGTTTCAATGTATGGTTTAATTAATTAGATGCTCGGAGAGCTATATGTTGTTAGATGAGAACTATGTATGTACTTTGGTTTAATGTGATGATGAACTTCTATTAATTTGGTCACTTATTTATCTATTCATGATGTTCTCGAATGCTTTTTGACACACTTAATTATATATATAATGCACGCAGATGAACCAACAATGGATGTACGGTGACGCATACACCGGAGTACATTAAGGGCGGCATGAGTTTCTCAAGCGGCCGAGGCAAACAAGCAGAATGGTTTTATGTGTTGTCCATGCATTAAATGGGAATACGATGTCTTACTCGACCGGAAAATCCTTCACACCCACATGCTTTACAAGGGTTTCATGCCACACTATAATATTTGGACGAGGCACGGAGAAACAGAGGTTATGATGGAAGACGGCGAAGAAGAAGAGTACGATGACAACTATGTGCCCCTGAATACGGTGATGCTATCAACATCAAGAGGAACCAGACGATGTGCACGATGATGTCTGCAACGCGGTTGCCAAGATCAATAGGAACCAGACGATGTGCCCGAATATGATGATCTCCGCCAGTCATTGTCGATGCAAGGTCGCAATGCGAAAGTCAAAAGGAGAAGCTGAAGTTTGATCGCATGTTAGAAGATCACAAAAAGGGTTGTACCCCAATTGCGTAAGATGGCAACACAAAGCTCGGCATCAGATCGAATTGCTGCAAAGGAAGGCGAGAATGTTGTGCTCGATAAAGGATTTGAGAAGCTACTGAAAATATTGAAGAAGAAGCTTCCAAAGGATAACGAATTGCCTGACAAGACATACGCAGCAAAGAAGGTCGATGCCCTCTAGGATACATGCATGCCCTAATGATCAGATCCTCTATCATGTGCGTATAAGGATCTCGAACGATGCCCGGTATGCGCGTGCATTACGGTATAAGATCGACGAGATGGCCTGTGTGATGTTGACGGCGCAGCCCCTGTGAAGAGGGTTCTATGAAGGTGATGTGGTATGCCCTATAATACCATGGTTGAAACGTCTGCTCGTAAACGGAGAGCATGCCAAGTTGATGCGATGGCACGTTGAGGACCGTAAGAAAGACGGAAGTTGAGAGCACCTTCGACGGGTCGCAGTGGAGAAAATCGAGAGAAAGTACGGGATGAGTTTGCAAGTGACCCAAGGAACGATGGTTTGCTTTAAGCGTGATGGCATTAATCCTTTCGGGAGCAAAGCAGCAATCACAGCACCTGCCCGTGACTCTATGTATGTATAACCTTCCTCCCGGATGTGCATGAAGCGGAAGTTCATTATGATGCCGTTCTCATCCAAGACCCTAAGCAACCCGCAATGACATTGATGTGTACCTAAGGCCATTAGTTGAAGAACTTTTACAGCTGTTGAATGGAAACAGCAGGTAATGACGGGATGAGCACAAACAGAGGAATTTGACCTAAAGGCGTTGTTCAGGACCATCAATGATCGCCCGCCTCAAGAACCTTTCGTGATGCATAAACAAGGGATACCACGATGCACGCACCGCTTACTTGACACCGATAGTATATACCGAAACTGCAGAAGAATGTGTACCTGGCCATCACGATTTCTTCCACCAACCATCAATGTCGAAAGAAAGGCAAGCATTTCAGCGCAGGCGATCACCGAAGAAGCCCGCCATGCATCGTGATCACGCATTTGCTATGGTCAATGATTTACACGTAATCTTTTGGAAAGGGTCCCGACGGACTAGCTGTTCCGATGACGCCGAGAATGTAGCGACCGACCCAAAATCGGTCAAGTCTCGTAGCTGTACCATCCCAAGATCATGCCGCACACACAGACATTGATGAAATAATCAAAGTTCAATCACACCTGAATTTATTACACGCTTTCACATCGAGTCTTTATTACAATAGAATAAATTCGCCAAGGCCAACTCATGAGAAATAACTAGATAAAGCTGCGGAAGCGAGAAGAATAGCGAGTCCATCCGACTCATAGGGCAATCGCCAAGCGTGGATCGTAGCCTCACTCCTCGATCGAATACTCTTCCGCAACATAAGACGCTGCAGCCGTAGTAGGTCAGCATTTTGAATATGCCGCAAGTCATGAAGAGAGAATAACAATGAAAATTACTAACACTACATGCAATTTGGTGTGGAGGTTCTAAGTTTCATTGTTTTGCTAAAAGCCGCTTTTTCCTACAACAAGGACTTGTTTGCAAATACTACAAAATGTTGGTAGTTATTGAGATGGTTCCGCCAACCAATGTCTCATTCCTAATTATTAAATAACCCCTCAATTAATTTATTAATTTTGTGTTGAGATATCCAAATACTCCAGTTCCAGAGGCTCAAATTGTCCGTGAATCGGGACACGGCTAACCGATTAGATCTTCACTCGCAGAGGTTTGCGACTTTACCCGCAAGAATCGCTCCTCCTTTTAAGTCTTCGTGACTTCCTGGTGTTTGAAGACGGACGAACGTAAACAGATCTTCCAAGAGTTCCTCCGCCACCGCCGGTACCCATCCAATCCTACCGCTCTTCTACATCTCGTAGCACCGCCCGCCAGAGTCACACCTAAGGTTGACCAAGCCGAGCCCATAATGGCTTGCGGCTGCACAGTAAGCTGTCAATGGGCTATACATCCGCTCTTCATGGCTGGGTGAAGCTCCGCAAGATGTCATGGCGCTTCTCCATGCATCCCGCCAACCGCTGGTTTTCTCCAGTGCCCACAACCGCCCTCCACCCAAAGAGTGAATTTTGAAGTCCATCTTGAGCTTGAAGTCATGGGGTTGTCATCTTCTTGACTCTCACATCTCCCTTATGAATCACTCAACCAACCCCGCCTACGAGCATAGCAAAATAAACTACTTCGCCCCGCAATGGTAACAAGGGAATTGGGTTCATCCTACCACATGATACTACTCAAGAGCATAACTTAAAATTCACCTACTGCATGCATGGTGGGGAGGTATAATTCTAATGCAATAAAATCATAGGTATAATAAAAGAAAACATGATCAATTGACTTGCCTTGCCGACGATCTTCAAAAGCTAGGGACTCGTGGTAGCAAGCTTCAGACCGGAAATTCTACCGAGGCAAACAACAATCATATAAGCATACAAACATATGATCACTTAACATAACAGCATGCTAACATAACACACAAAACAATTGAACCAAAACCCAAAGAAAACTCGAAGAAATCCAAATCAATATTTTCACCACATCATACAACAACCAAGAAATAGTTTTTACACAACAAAATTTTTCTTAATAGACCCTAAGCATGGGTTTTTGCTAACTAACAGAAGAGAAAACATCATGCAACTAGGAGCAAAAAGAATCACATCAAAAGCTATTATAGAACTCCTATTATGCCTATAACAATCCTAGCAAGGAAAAATAAAATAAAATTTTATTTATTGTAAATAAAAGTTCCTGATCTAAAGTTACAGAAACTAACCTAAAATAAACTATCACATAGGAAAAATAAAATTATTTGCTAACTAAAACAATGGGAAAACAAGAGCTAGTTAAATAAATAAGAAACACATGATTTTGATTAAAACTATTTTTATTAAATCTAAAATGCCCAAATAAATTCCTACGGTTAGGCAAGGTCAAAACAAAGTAGTGACAAAAATAATCACTAAAATAAAATAATTCTAACTCATTTCAGAGCAGAATTACTAATCTGTCTAAATCTAAAATAAAACAATTTCTAATAATTTTAACATGACTAAACATATTTTCTACAGAAACTACAACAAATTTGCAAACTAACAAAAAAGAATCAATTAAAAATATTAAGTAGATTAAAAGATATGGATTTTACAAAATGAAACTATTCTGTTAAAAACAGAAACGAAAAAATTAACTAAAAAGAAAACTCGCGCTTAATGGGCCTATCTAACGATCGGGCGTAATATAGCTAAACGCTACCGAGGATTAAACCGAGTCGGGTCGGTCTAAACTAAACCTAAATAAAACCAAATAAACCGAAAGTAAACCGGTCTATTGAAATTAATCGTATTCTTCGGGATCTAATCTAGACCCCACGCTTAGATCGGATTTGGGGGGCATCTCCGGCGATTTCATCATGTGGTCGACGGCGACGGGCGGTGGCTCCGTGGTCGGGGACGACGGCGGAGGCCTCCGTGGTGCAAGGAGCGAGGGGTTTCGTGGTGGAGTCGGGGAGCTCGAGGGGGTTCGGCCGACCGGGCAGGCAAATGGCGCGGGCGTGGCGCCGGGCGTCCGCATGAGCGATTGCGTAGGGAGAGGGTCGGGAGGGGGAAGGGGAACGGGTCGAGGGGGGGTATTTATAGAGGGGAACCGCTTGGAGGAGGGGGCAGATCGGGCGAGGAGATCCCGGATTTTTCGATTCCGGCGAAGGCGCGCGGGTGATTGGCTTGGGAGGAAGAAGGTGGGTCGGTGTCGCCGAGAGAGAGGGGTCGCTCTGTCGGGCGATCAAGAGAAGGGTTTCGGCCAGGGGCTCGGGCGTGGCAATGCTCGGGCGCTGGTCGGGCCTTGGGCTGGGCCGCGCATGTGGGTGCCTCTTGGCACTGGCCGGGTTGGCTCTGGGCCGACGCCTGGTCTTTTTTTTCTATTTTTTTGAATTTAGGAGAGGAGAGAATATATTTAATATATATTTTTATATAGGACATATATATATCAAAATAATCAGGGAATATTCCTATAATTTGAACATTTTTCCAGGGGCAAAACTCAAACTTTATAAAAAAATCATTTTTCTAAAATCCCAAATAAAATCAAAATTTGAATTCAAACTTTTTCGCAATGTTTTTCATCTGACATATTTGGAGTGTCATGTTTACTCCTCTCATACTTTTTCTCAAGTATTTGTCAGGCATTGATTTGAAATAAATTTCAAATGCCAATTCAAATTCAAATTTCATCAACTCAGAATCTTCTGAAACTTCAAATGCCACTCAATTTCAAACAATATGCATAGATGCTTAGCTAAAATTGTAAAACATTCCAAATGGGAAATTTGGGATGTTACAAACCTACCCACCTTAAGATGAATCTCGCCTCGAGATTCGGGTTGGCTAGCAAATAGGTGCGGTGGTCTCATGGAGGTCTTCTTCGCCCCCCTGTGGCTTCCTCCTCGAATGATTACTCCACAAAGACCTTGCAAAACTTGATGATCTTGCGGGTGACTCGTTCATAGTCTCAGAATTCGACGGTTTCTCCTCATAAGTCGATCACCGTCGAGCTGTATGGCCTCTAGGGGCACCGTGTCTCTCAACGAATATCGCCATGTCGGCATGGCATTTCTTCACCGAGAAACATGGAAGACATCATGAACTCCGGACAATCCTTCCGCAATTCCAACTTGTAAGCAACTTCTCCACGACGCTCGAGGATTTTGTAGGGCCAATGAACCGGGTGCTAACTTTCCTTAACACCGAACCTCTTGATTCCACGGCGGGGACACACGAAGGTATGCCCGGCCTCCGCTCGTAAGTTACTTCCTTATGCGCTATCGTCGGATAACTCTTCCGCTTCGACCGGGCTACCTTGAGCCTATCTCAATTAGCTTGACTTTCTTCGAATCTCTCGATAAGATCGACCAAAAGTTTTCGATCTCCAACACCATCCCACAAAGAATGGTAGCTCGCACCTCCTTCCGTGATAGAGCTACGAAGGGGCCATCTTCGCATCGGTCTCGATAATCTTGTTGTATGAGAACTCCGCGATGGCAATTATCATCCCAGCTAGACCCATAGTCTAGCGCACAAGCTCTCAACATGTCCTCCAGATCTGTTGACTCTCTCGGTCTGCCCATCTGCTCATGGATGAAAGGTGTATCAACTCCAGCCTCGCACTCCAAAGTTTCATGCAACCGATTCCAAAACTTTGAGGTAAATTGTGTTCCTCTATCTCGACACGATACTCCTCGAACTCCATGCGATATACGATCCTCGGTCATGTATATCTTGGCTAACTTAGCGCTGGTATAGGTAGTCTTCACGGAATGAAATGAGCTACCTTGGTCAATCGATCAACCACTACCCAGATGGAATCATAACCCGAACGGGTCCCGTAATCCCGTGATAAAATCCATTCCAAGTTTTTCCCATTTCCACTCGAATTGGCAAAGGTTGAAGTAACCCCTGCTGGCTTCGATGTTCCGCTTTACTGCTGACAAACATCGACAATCGCTACGCATCGGCAATATCCTTCTTCATACCGCCCACCGTAAACTTTCCTTCAAATCCAGACATCTTGGTGTTACCGGGTGAATCGAGTACGTGAATCATGAGCTCCTCAAGAATTAGCTTCCTGAGTTCGGGATCATTGGGTACATAAATACGATCCTCAAACCATATAGCTCTGTATTCATCCTTACGAAACCCTTTAGCTTTTCCTTCATTCATCCTTTTCTTTATCTCATCAATTTCTTGTCCGACTTCCGGCTTCACGAATTCTTTCGCCAAAGTGGACTGAACCTCTAGAGTTGCAACATATCCTCTCGAACTATCTCCAATAAGATCTCCGAGGTCATCGACTAACTCCTGGGTAATCCTCCCGCTATAAGAGTATTCACATAACTCTTACGCTCAAAGCATCCGCTACAACATTAGCCTTTCCCGGTGGTAATGCAATCTCATGTCATAGTCCTTGATTAACTCTAGCCATCTCCTCCGCTCGAGGTTCAGCTCTTCGCGGAAAATATACTTCAAGCTCTTATGATCCTGTAGACATCACAACGGTTTCCGATAAGGAAATGTCTCTGTGTCCCGAGTGCATGCACTACGGCCGCTAACTCCAAATCATGTGTGGCATAATTCATCTCGTGTGGTCGAGCTGTCGGGAGGTATAAGCTACAACTTTTCCTTCCCGCATGAGTATTCTCCGAGTCCTCGACGAGAAGCGCCACAATATACCGTAATCCTTGTGTATGTCCGTAAAATCAGTATCGGGCAGAACCAAACGCTTCTTCAATTCCTCGAAACCGCTTCACAATCCTCGGTCCAAATGTACTTACGCCCTTCTTCAACAGCTCACCATGGGCTTCGCAATCTTTGAGAAATTCTCAATAAACCTCCGATAATATCCTCGCGAGTCCGAGAAAATCATGGATCTCCTTGATCGAGGTGGGCGATCGCCAATCGGTGATCGATACAACCTTGGCGGGTCAATCGCTATTCCTTCTCCCAAATAACATGTCCGAGGAACTGACTTCCTTCAGCCAAAATTCACATTTGCTGAACTTGGCATACAACTAATGTTCTCGGAGTTTCTCCGTAACTAGACGCAAATGTTCCTTATGCTCTTCCTCGCCTTGGAGAAAATCAGATATCATCGATGAACACCACGACAAACTTGTCCAGATATTCCATAAATACCTTGTTCATCAAATTCATGAAGTATGCGGGCATTAGTCAATCCGAATGACATGACGGTATACTCATATAAACCATACCGTGGTGAATGTTGTTTTAGGTATATCCTTTTCACGGATCTTCAATCGATGATACCCCGATCAAGATCGATCTTGAGAATACCTTGGCTCCAACTAGCTGATCAAATAGATCATTAATCATCGGCAGAGGGTACTTGTTCTTGATGGTCACGCTGCTCAACTAACGATAATCCACAACCATTCTCGTGGTTCCATCCTTCTTCTACCAAAAGAACTGGGCTCCTAAGGTGACGAGCTTGGTAATATATCCCTTCTCCAATAGCTCATTAATTTGATTCTTGATCTCTTTCAAATCGCTCGGGGCATCCGATAGGGTCTCTTGGATATTGGGGCTGTGCCGCAATAACTCAATCAGAAATTCAATGTCTCCGTCCGTGGCATTCTCGTAATTCCTCCGGAAACACATCGAAAATCTTGCACTACCGCACTTCCTCCCGAACAACTCCCGTGAGGGAATTCACCGATTCTTCATCGGATACGCCCGATACATACTTGATCCTCTTCTGCCCGGTGGTGAGCAGAATCGACTTGCGGGCACAGCCTATGTTTCCTTCAAACTTTGTCAACCAATCCATGCCTAGGATTACATCCAAGGTCCGGGTTTCCAATACTATGAGGTCTCAAGGGAAATTTATGGTTTCGATGTTGAGGGTTGCATGACAGCCTAAGCTCGCTATCATTTCTCCTCCGCTGAACCGACGTGAAGAGGGCTTCTAAGGGTTCTAGTGGGCAACCCGCATTTTCCACAACTACCCTTGATATGAATGAATGCGCTGCACCGTAATCAAAGAGTACCAATACTCGATGTGAATTTAATCAAAACTTACCAACCACGTTGTCTGGCTGATCATAGACGCCCTCCACGCCAATGTGGTTCACCCGAGCACGAGGAAAAGGGTTGGGCTTTTGCTGAGCTTCCATTGCCGCTTTCCATTCCTCCGCTGGCCTCCGGGCAGTCGGTGGTATAGTGCCCTGTTTTCCGCCACTTGAACAGGGATGTGACTCAGATCTTTCGAGAGCCGCAGGACGATGCTGGTTGCCATTGCCGCTTCCATTGCCTCGCCTTGTTGTCCTGGTTGCATTGTTCCTATTTCTCCATGGTTATGTCCTCCATGATTATGTCCTCCATGGGTGTGATGGGTATGCCTCCCAGTATGGAGCATAACGGGCTTCACGAGCTCCGAGTTGTACTTCCCCGCCATACTTCCGCCATGCTATCAATCTGCTGCTGCTTGCCTTCAAGTATGGTGGCCTTGTCTACCAGCTCCCGGTAGTTGTTGAAGGTAGCCACCATTAGCTGCATACCCAGCTCGCTGTTGAGTCCTCGAGAAACTTTTCCTGCTTATGCATCTGTGGGCCACATCATCCGGCATAGCGAGCTAACTTGTTGAATCTCATCCACGCATCGCCTCACAAGACGGTTCCTCGGGCGTAAGTTGCGGAACTCACGCTTTTCGCACTCATGGCTCCACCGATACATGAGCGTGCGGAAAGCCCGCTGAACTGATCCCATGTGGATGGTGGCGGGATAAGTGGCGTGTAGTTCTCCCACCAAGAGGCTGCAGTCCATCGTTGATGTGCGGCAAAGCGCACCTTCTCTCGTGATCCGTGCATCCAAAGAAGGGCTAACTCCCTTCCGACCTTATGAGCTAATCATCGGCCACAATCGCCTCTAAGCTGCTAGAGAACACCGCGGATTCAGCCTTAGGAAGCGGGTCAAGTTGTCAACAGGGGTGGTGGCGGGATTGTTGTTGTTGTTGTTGTTCGTTCGATGAGCATCTCGCATGAGGGCGGATCAGCTGGGTGAGCTCCGCGGAAAGTTGAGACCGGGTCACGCCTCGAGGCATCCGTGTTTTGGAGTGGATGAGAAAATTAGAATAGAACAAGGGTCTAATGAGAAAATATCACTACCCATATGAATGCACAATCATAATCACACCAATCATTTATTCAATCAACTCAAACATGGTTCAATCTCGATTACAAATTTTCACTACTAATCGAAAATAACGCCTAACTCGATCGACTAAAAAATAAAATAACATGGCGGTCGACTAAATGTCTTCATCAATTATCCTTATGCCCTTCCGTAGCGGCGCCCTCCCGTGTGGCGCCTTCTCGATGCGCGCGCCTCTTGCGGCTTTCGCTGGAGCCCTCTTCATAATCCCGATCATTGCTCACGAGGGGTCCACATTCCACTCGAAAAGGTCTTCTCCCAAGTCCATCTTCTCCTCTAATGCGGCAACATCTATCTTCAGCTTGTCGACTCTCCATGAAATCCTTGATTTCTTCTTCATGGTCAAGGAAGTCTGTGTGCTTTCTCCGCCCAAATTCACTAACAACAGCCTCCTGTGTACCTTCGAAGTTACTACGAAGTCCGATCTCCTGCTTCCTCGAGGAGACACTCCAAGTCTTGGACATATGAGAGAATGGAGTCGCCCTCCACGGTACGGATGATATCTCCATTCCTAGCTCTGCAGAAATCATGGCGAGGTCTCGATGGGTCGAGCTGCCCTGCACTTCTTCTCGAGATGTCCAAGTGCACGATAAATCGCCATGTCTCTTCCGAGGATCCAATTGAAATCGGTAAACTCAAAGTCACTGGGCTCAATGTCCTCCAAGGTCCTCCCGGAATGTGCACCTCAACTCAGAAGCGGTATCCGCTGGAAGTGCATTGGTAGGCTTCCCTCGTGATCGAGGGCGAGCAATCTTCAGCTTCTTCACGATCTGACCAGCTTCTTGCCGAGAGGAGTCATCTCATCCGCCGCAAAACTCCGTAGCAAACCGGGTGAACTCAACGCCATCTAGAATGTTGAAAATTGAGAGAAGTCGAAATGAGCAGGGAGAATTACGGAATGATAAGGACATAAATAAATAGTCTCTTCCTATGGCTCCGATCCTAGGGGTTACGTCCCACGGTCGGCCGCAGGTGCTCGACATATATCTTCAGAAGACTCCGCACCCAAAATCGTCAAGTCTCGTAGCTGTACCATCCCAAGATCATGTTGGCACGCATAAGACATTGATGAAATAATCAAAGTTCAATCACACCTGAATTTATTACACGCTTTCACATCGAGTCTTTATTACAATAGAATAAATTCGCCAAGGCCAACTCATGAGAAATAACTAGATAAAGCTGCGGAAGCGTAGAAGAATAGCGAGTCCATCCGACTCCATAGGGCAATCCAAGCGTGATCGTAGCCTCACACCTCGATCGAATACCTCCGCAACATAAGACGTTGCAGCCGTGTAGGTCAGATTTTGAATATGCCGCAAGTCATGAAGAGAGAATAACAATGAAAATTACTAACACTATATGCAATTTGGTGGAGAGGTTTAAGTTTCATTGTTTTGCTAAAAAGCCGCTTTTCTCCTACAACAAGGACTTGTTTGCAAATACTACAAAATGTTGGTAGTTATTGAGATGGTTCCATTAACCAATGTCTCATTCCTAATTATTAAATTACCTCAATTAATTTATTAATTTTGGTGTTGAGATATCCAAATACTCCAGTTCCAGAGGCTCAAATTGTCCGTGAATCGGGACACGGCTAACCGATTAGATCTTCACTGCAGAGGTTTGCGACTTTACCCGCAAGAATCGCTCCTCCTTTAAGTCTTCGTGACTTCCTGGTGTTTGAAGACGGACGAACGTAAACAGGATCTTCCGAAGAGTTCCTCCGCCACCGCCGGTATTCCATCCAATCCTACCGCTCTTCTACATCTCGTAGCACCGCTCCAGCCGAGTCACACCTAAGGTTGACCAAGCCAGAGGCCATAATGGCTTGCGGCTGCACATGTAAGCTTCCGTCAATGGGCTATACATCCGCCCTTCGTGGGTGGGTGAAGCTTCCGCAAGATGTCATGGCGCTTCTCCATGCATCCCGCCAACCGCTGGTTTTCTCCAAGGTGCCCACAACCATCCTCCACCACCAAGAGTGAATTTTGAAGTCCATCTTGAGCTTGAAGTCATGGGGTTGTCATCTTCTTGACTCTCACATCTCCCTTATGAATCACTCAACCAACCCCGCTTCACGAAAGCATAGCAAAATAAACTACTTCGTCCCGCAATGGTAACAAGGGGAATTGGGTTCATCCTACCACATGATACTACTCAAGAGCATAACTTAAAATTCACCTACTACATGCATGGTGGGAGGTATAATTCTAATGCAATAAAATCATAGGTATAATAAAAGAAAACATGATCAATTCGACTTGTTTTGGTCGAATATCTTCAAAGCTAGGACTCAGTGGTAGCAAGCTTCAGACCGAAATTCTACCGAGGCAAACAACAATCATATAAGCATACAAACATATGATCACTTAACATAACAGCATGCTAACATAACACACAAAACAATTGAACCAAAACCCAAAGAAAACTCAAGAAATCCAAATCAATATTTTCACCACATCATACAACAACCAAGAAATAGTTTTACACAACAAAATTTTCTTAACAGACCCTAAGCATGGGTTTTGCTAACTAACAGAAGAGAAAACATCATGCAACCTGAGCAAAAAGAATCACATCAAAAGCTATTATAGAACTCCTATTATGCCTATAACAATCCTAGCAAGGAAAATAAAATAAAAATTTTATTTATTGTAAATAAAAGTTCCTGATCTAAAGTTACAGAAACTAACCTAAAATAAACTATCACATAGGAAAAATAAAATTATTTGCTAATTAAAACAATAGGAAAACAAGAACTAGTTAAATAAATAACAAACACATGATTTTGATTAAAACTATTTTTTTATTAAATCTAAAATGCCCAAATAAATTCTTATGGTTAGGCAAGGTCAAAACAAAGTAGTGACAAAAAGAATCACTAAAATAAAATAATTTAACTCATTTTATAGCAGAATTACTAATCTGTCTAAATCTAAAATAAAACAATTTCTAATAATTTTAACATGACTAAACATATTTTCTACAGAAACTACAACAAATTTGTAAACTAACAAAAAAAGAATCAATTAAAAATATTAAGTAGATTAAAAGATATGGATTTTTAAAAACTCAAAACTATTCTGTAAAAAACAGAAACGAAAAAATTAACTAAAAGAAAACCCATGCTATAATGGGCCAATCTAACGATCGGGCGAATATAGCTAAAAACGCGCTCGAGGGATTAAACCGAGTCGGGCCGTCTAAACTAAACTCAAATAAAACCAAATAAACCAAACTAAAACCGTCTATTTAAATTAACTGTATTTCTTGGGATCTAATCTAGACCCTACGCTTAGATCGGGATTTGGGGCATCTCCGGCGATTTCACTGCTGTGGTGGTCGGCGACGATGCGGTGGCTCCGTGGTCGGGGATTTACGGAGGAGCTTCCCATGGTGCCAAGGAGCGAGGGGGGTCTGTGGTGGAGTCGGGAGCCTGAGGGGGTCTGGTCGATCCGATGGGCAACACACAAGCGGCAAGCTGGGCGTCAATGAGCGACATTGCGGCAGGGAGAGGGTCGGCTAGGGGAAGTGGGGAAACTCGAGGAGGGGTATTTATAGGGGGGAACCGCTTGGAGGGGTGGCATCGAGCGAGGAGATCCTGGATTTTTCGGGATTCCGGTGAGCGGCGCGGTGGGTTGGCTTGGGGAGGAAGAAAGGGTGGGTCGGTGTCGCCGAGAGAGGGCGGCGGCAAAGAGAAGGGGGTTCGGGGCATGGAGGTTGCTTGAGGAGGGGGGGGATAAATGGGGGAGGGCTAGAAAGGCATGAGAATTTTTTAGACGAGAAATGTAAGGGTCCCTCAAATTGAGGCCGGGTTAGCAAACCTGCCCTTGGGTTGCTTGGGTTATTTACCAAACAGTGTAAAAGACAAGATAGGATTGAGAAAAAGTTTAGCGCCCTGAAAAGTTACACTGGGGAGAAGACACTCAGAGGGTTTGGGCCTTCCCGGAAAGTTGTCCTAAACACCAATTTGGTTCTAGATTTTACCCAACACCTTAAATAAACCCCCGGACTTTAAATTGCAAAGAAAAGGGAAGCAAACAACTGCAGGGAAAAGAGGCCCAAGGCCCCTTTAAAGGGAAATGGGTTTTAGGGGCCCCCAACCTGAAAAACCTTAAAATTTAGCCCTTTTTGGAAAACCCCCTTTAAATTCAAAAATTAAGGGAAAATTTCAAAATAAACCCCAAACTTCCCGGGGGAAAATTTCCAAAGGTTTAAAAATTTTAGCCCTCTATTTAAATTTGGGCCCCAATCGCAAAAAGGGAGTAGGGCCCGGGGTGGGAAATTTGCCCCTTAAATTAACCCCCCAACCCCCGGGACCCCTTTTTTTTAAAAATTGGATCCCTTTTTCCCCCGGGGCCCCAAATTTGCCCCCCAAAAAGGCCTTTGGCCACAGGGGAAAAATTTTAATTACAAAGGGTAGCAAGGGGCCAACCTAAATTCCGAATTTAAAAAAAAGGGAAAAAAAATCTTAGGATTTTAAACCCTTTTATTTTTTTAAAAGTATTTTAAACCTAAATTTTTTTTTGTTTTCCCCCCAAATGGTGAAATTTTAAAAATTTTTTCCCTGTCAATGTTTTTTATTCAATTAAAGGGAGCAAAAGGGGTGATGCAGTTGGCAAAAATGGTAAACCACCCAATTAATAAAAATGAACAAGAAAGAAAGGGGAAATCTTATTAGGATGCACCAGAAGCCCTTTTTTTTTTTCAATTTGAATAATTTATTTAACCAATTAAAACTTCCCAACCATTTTTTAGAAAATTACTGGGCACCCAATCCGGTCCGCCGAAAGATCCGCAAGAGGGGGCTTTTTCGCATTTGGGCCATCTCCTTGGAAAGCGATCCCCCGCCTTTGCCAAGGGCCTGGGGCATTATTTTGATGAGAAAAGACCCTAATTTCAAGCAAAAGGCTCGGGCTTTGTGCCCTCGGGGGGGGCCCCCACAGGAAACCCAATTGTTTGTTTAACCAAAATAAATTTTGTTTCATTAAAAAACCCCCCTTGCCCTCAGCGTTAAAAACAAAAATTTTATTTGGGCCCCAGTAAACGGGACCCAGCCCCCCGTTTCCCGAAAGGGTGGGCTTTTTTATAACCCATCAAATTTTACCAAAGGTTTCCCAATTTTGGTGCCTTTTTACCCAAACCGGCCCTGGGGCCCCCATTTTGGGGCCCTAAAATTTTTGGACCGGCCCTGCGCCCAAAAAGGGGTGGGGTTTTCCCCTTTCCCGCCCTTTTTTTGGCCCCCCCGGGAACTAAAAACACTCTCCCGACCCTTCATCTCGGTCGCTGGAGATCTCCATCGCGCCCCGCTTGTTCGCCTCCTCGAGCCCAGGACCACCTCGCGAACCGCGGTGAGCTCGCGCCGCCTCTCCCCTGCCGACGCTCTTCGCCCTCTAGCCCCGATCCCCAACTCTTGACAAGATTCGCCGCCATGGCGTAGTTGCACAAGCCAGAAGCTCGCAATTGAGCGCACACGCGTTTCAAGACGCTTTAGGAGTCGATCACGACCATCCGCGCTCCCGCGCCTCACAACGCCAAACCCGTAGGTGCCCGAGCTCCGCCGCCGCTGCACCGCCGCCGTTGTCTCCGCCACCCCGCACCTCCCGTTAGCCTCCTGGTGCGCATGGGCACGGGCTATCCCTGGTGCCTCGGGCGATCGATCCGCGACTCGCGAGTTCCGAGTGAACTCCGCCGTGGTTTGAGGTCACCGCGGAGATTCGCAAGTGCCGACGTGGCCACCTTGTTAGCACTAATTAACCCCCTCTCTTTGACATGTGGGCCCCAGTGCCTGGATTAATTAGTTTAATTTCTCTCGTTAGATTAGTACTAATCTCGGGGCCCGCCTCAAGATTGACTTTGCCACGCCATCGCTGACTCTTGACCCACTAGTCAGCCTCCGTCCCTCGCCTCGTTACATCGACGCAGGGTCCCACGCCAGGTTTGACCTGACCTGGCGCTTTGACCTGCCTGACGCCACCTCGATGTCATGCCGACGCAATTAACCTTTTTTCTGAATTAATTTAATTCAGGAAATTTCGAAAATACTCTAAACTTCAATAAATCATAGAAATTCAACCGTAATTCGGATTGAAATAATTTATATATGAAAAATGATCAGAAAAATATGAAGAATCTGTTTATGGCATTTTCATGCATGTTTGAACAAGTTAACCTCACTGAATAGGATGAATCATGATTAGGGTAATTTATGAACTAGCGTTTGGAGTTGGAATTTGTTCTTGCTTGAGTTCCACTCCAATTAACCTGGCTAGATATTGCATTAGGTGAATTCAGTTCCTTAACATGATCATGCATCATATATGTGCATTGCATTGATTGTGTTCTTTCTCAGTTGCCGGTGTTTGTCCCCCCTCAGTAGACGACGTACCGACGAGGATTATTCGATGACACCGATGAAGAACTATATTATCTTCAGAAGTGCCAGGCAAGCAAAACCCCCTTGTTCATTCCGATACAATCCCACTCTCTCGCTCCTGCTCTATTTTACTGCATTAGGACAACAACGACTCATGTGTTACTTGCTGCAGTAGCTGAACCCCTTGATCCTTTGCATGACCTCGTCATTCCACAAGAATTAGATGAAACCCACTAGCATGAGTAGGAATTGTTTGAGCCATGTTGTGCCTACTCATTTATGCTTGTTTGTCATGCCTGCATCGCTTAGAGTTGAGTCGGGTCTGATTCATCGGAATGAATTGGAATTGTTATGAACATGTCCTACTGTGTGTGAGCTAAGTGTGTGAACACGATTTGGTAAAGGTAGGTGAGAGGCCATGTAGGAGTACATGGTGGGTTGTCTCATTGCAGCCGCCCTCAGAACGGAGTTCTGTGTTTGTGATCCATGAAACAGCATTACCACGCATTGGGCTCCAAACCAATGGACCCTCTCGCTTCTTAACCACCCTTGTTCTTAGTCCGGAGTTGCAAGTAGTTTCGTGTTTGTAGCATGTGGGGCCGCACGCAACGCTGACCTTAGGGGTGGGTTGTGTTGCGGTAGGCACTGTGGTCTGTACCGAAAGTGCCGCTTGGTATCTCGGGAACCCGCACACATCGCTCGGGCTGTATGGGAAACCTCGCCGACTCCTCTGGATGGAACCCGAATAGGCGATAAACCCGACTAGGGACTTGAGTGTTTAGGTAGGCCGTGGCCGACACCCACGCTGGGCTTCCGCTGAAGGTTGCCGAGTACATGTCGGTAAACGGCGGTAAGTGGTGAGAGCGTAGTGAAGAAGTACACCCGCAGGTTCTAATATGATCTATTCAATAGCCGTGTCCAGTGGAGAAGGACTTCGGGTTGCCTATATCGTTCATAGACAAGTGAAAGTGGATACTCTAAATGCGCAAGATAAGCGTGAGTGCTATGGATGGCGCTTCGTAGGGAGACGGAGCGGTCCATAGTGGTGTATTGATATGGTGAATATGTGGACTCATGTGCGCCACCTCAAAAGAGTTACTTGCAATCATAGTTCAGATAGCCACCGAGTCAAAGCTGGCTTGCTGCACAAACTCCAACACCCCTTTGATAATGATGCATATGTAGTTAGTTCGATAAGTCTTGCTGAGTACAATTGTACTCACGCTTGCTTATTTATGTTTTGCGAGAGACGCGGCCTCGCTTAGTAGTTCCACGTGGACTTCGACGCTTAGCTTGTTACCTCAGCCTACGATCTTGTGCCTCGGCAGATCTGGTAGATAGTCGCTTCTACTTTTTTCATTTATAGTTGTCTGTACTCGACATGATTAGCTTCCGCTTGTGCTTTGACTTGTATGTTTCGAGTGTTGGGTCATGAGACCCATGTTTGTAATATCTCGCCCTCGAGCCTAATGAATAAATATTTGAGTCGAGAGTTATGTTGTGATGCCATGTTGTATTTATACATATTGAGCATATTGTGTGTATGTTTGAAATGTTGTATGTGGGATCCACAAACTAGTTGTTTATCCTTGGCAGCCTCTCATGGGGAAATGTAGTCTCGCTGCTTCCGAGCGACAGGTAGTCCGCTACAGCCCGGTTCACCGAGTCCTGCTAGCCCAAAGACTACCGCTTGGACACTTGATCGGCCGGCATGTGTTTCACTTGCCTATGTCTCGTCCTTCGGGAAATGTCACGCGTGTTATTCGAGTCCTGCTTAGCTCACAGCCCGGAATACCGGAGTCCTCATAGCCAAGGCTACAGCCCGAATATATACGCTTGATGACCGACATGCTCGATGTGATTCATGTATGCCTGTCCCCATAGGTTAGCGCCGCTTGGGTTCACGACTCAGCCATGTCACCGGTTCTTTGTCATATGGATGCTAGCGACACTATCATATACGGAGCCAAAGATGCAAACGGTCCCGGCCATGGTAAGGCGACACCTGGGAATACCGTCTGTGAGGCCGCAAAGTGATATGATGTGTTACATGCTAGATCGGTGTGACCTAGGATCGGGTCCCGAAGCTGGTATCGAGCCCCATGCTCAGAGGATTACCAAGCCAACGGTCAAGTTGTGTCTAGAAATGCTTTAGTTATGTAAGGGAATTGATTGTGGAAGGAACGAAGGCTCTTTTTACTCCTTATACCTCATGGCCTTCTCGATCCGAGTCATCCTCTCTCTTCTACGGGTTTAAGAACTAGGCTTTCATCTATCTATCAGATGACGTGTTACTAATCCATAGACTATAAGATTGTGGGTTTAATCCCGCTCAGTTCCTACTATTTCGTATGATAACCGTTGATCTCGTAATCTTGTTATGATGTTGTTGAGTGGTTATGCCACCATTTTTGCAAGATGTCTCAAATCATTTTGAGCATTTACACCGTTATGCTGTCCGAGTCATCCTGTGACTCTAAATAGTCTGATGCATTTGCAAATCCTTTCTTTCTGTTCCCGATGTCCTTTTTGGTCAGAATAAGCACACTAAACGGTAAGTTGAGGTACTTTGTTGCCTCGACATATATGTTGGAACTATTATTATGACCCTAGGTGTTTAGGAAGTCACCTAGCAATTTAGCAATGCTTTTGTATCCCTAGTGTGATGATTCTGCCATCACTTTTGAAAGCATCCGTGATGCCATTTAGTAGTAGGTATTCTACTCGGTTTCAACCGAGATTCATCCTACTTACTTCCTGTTGATAGTGTTGCTAGTTCCTTTAGGATATTAGTAACCTTTGCGATAGTCCTCGAGGTCCGTGGTATTTCCTTCTTCCAAATACTACGAACCGCTTATGGCGTAAGTTCCTTGTTAAACCAAAACATCACAATAAGAGTGCTCTTGAGGAGTTCTCCATTCATAATTGTGACTCGCCAATTCTACCTTTTCTGCATGGATTATCCGAAGAAATGTTGAGCTTCGCTCGACATACTAATCTGCATCCACAACTCAGAAAATTATATGTTCCTTTGAGTTGTCTCTTTAGTTGTATCCCACCATCCTCTATCAATTGATAGTCAAGGGTATGCGGCATTCGCTTATCGATGCTATTACTCATGTGGTCCGCTGCCATTCTATTCGAATGACTAGGAGAAACAAACTCCAAGACTTCATCCATATCCAGGATTGGGTCAAAGTAGTTGTATTCCAGATCAAAATGCCAATCCAGCTTTTGATTCTGTTCCACCGAGTGTTACGCTTTTATGTCAAGAATGTCATGAGAATTGCACCTTCTCTTATGAATTCTTGTCATAGTGATACTTTCCGCTATCATTGTTCAACTCGTTCCGTGTTGATGCAACCGAATGCCGACAAGTGAATTGTGATGTGTGACATCAATACTCCTAGCAACTCGTTGTTTGGTAGTGAATGGACAATATTCTCATTCTTAGCGTGTTGGTTATTAAATCATCATCCTAAGATTGATCGTGCTACCTAGTCCTTATTTCGTGCACATTTCGATTGATGAGTTAGGATCTTGTCTAGTCCTCACTCATTTGATAATATCGCCTTGCCCTCAAAAGCAAGATTGTTCTCGAGCTTAGTAACATACCGGTGGTTCGTGACTTTCCAAATATCTTCTTGGAAGTGTTACCGGTTGTTTCCCGATCGTTATGTTGGGCTCGTGATCAAGTTGGTTTCTTGTGAACCACCCTTCTCCAAGAATCTGTGTTGATATCCCTAAGCTAGACAACAACTTGGAGAGTTGGAAGATAAAAGCTTGCCTAACTTAGCTCGATCCAAAGGGATATTCTGTGTAGTGTGTGTTGAAGAAAGATGATATCTTCATCGATTGGTCCCGTGATCGTTGTTGGACCTATTGTTTTATCAATTCTTGACTTGGTATGGGCCATTGTCAAGTCAAATCAGTACCAACGTGCTCGTAATGTTGTCTTACTCGTGGTTGATCCTCGAGCATACACCATTATATCTTTTGGTCCGACCAATGCTATCACCATGTTCACATGATGGTGGAAGTCCAAAGATATGGAAATTCGACGAGTTGTTGTTGAGCCCATCGCAGCATTTTGTCTCCCCATGAGTCATGTTGAACATCAACCTAGTGTTGAAAATTTGTAAGCAATGTCTTCGTGATCCGCTCATGAAGCTTATGCTTGGTGGTTGAAGTGACTTCCTCAATTCATGTGCTATAGGTGTAAGTTGCCACCATGAATTTGAGAAAGGTTTGTTTGCTTCCTCCGAATCATCCCAAGTTAGTCATGCACGCATGAAGTGCCCTATGGTTTGATAGGTTGGCCGCTCCACTCCATATGTGTCTCCTAGCACACCAAGCCACCGATTGATTTGTTCAAGGAGAAGAAGTTCTTCTAAGACCGCTGCTTATACCAGGACTTCGATATCCTCGATGATGATTCCCAACCTGAACTCGGTAGTGTTTTATGATAAGACTACTACGTGACCATGTTTGTCTGGGACAACGTGTTCACCTGTTTGTAGCAGAACCCGCTCATGTTTTGGAGCTTGCTACCTTAGTTCACTTCCCGAGAATCTCGCAACGCCATCTCGTCGATTTGTGTTGCAACCTTTCCTGTTCAGACATGCTGAGTCTGAAGTATCCCATCACCAATCGGATCTAAATCTTAGGCAGATATGATGGTTGGAACATTCCAACAGTTGCATTTCGTTCCCAGCTTGCACCGTCCTTGTGCCATTTCACTATGGGCTGCTTTCTTAGTAATTCTTGCCTAGGATCATCCTCAAAAGTGGACTTACCATGGGTCCCCTCCACCTCCGATGATAAGCAAAATCATCCATTGCTTGTCTTCAACAAGGTAGTCCACATCATCCATTCTAGTCCGGTGTACCATTCCTTGCATTCCACCAAATGATCGCCAGATTGCCTTAGGCTGGTATAAAGAGTTCCAATGATCTATGGATCAAAAGTAATTCTTTTGCCACTTAAGGAATAGTTCTTTGCATCACCTTTTTCGAGGTGCCCTACGGATCATGGTAAATATTTCTCGCCACCTTGACACCATCCACCATCTCCTAAGCGTGGAATTGTTGCCACCAATCAAACCCCGTTGTTGTTCTTCCATCCTCTCGATGTGTTTTGTGTCTCAACTCGAGATGTGTCACCGCCTCAGCCCGTGAGTCGATCACGCTTAATTGATCTTCGTGAAGATCGAATCATGTAGGGTTTTCCTTCTTTCTCGTTGTCGTGTCAAGTGAAGACCTCAAAGCAAGGACGCCAAGACCAAGATGATGGAATGAATCAACATTTTCGAGAAGGGCAAATGGATCATGAAGATTGTGATAGTTTGTGACTTCCTTTCCTCTTACTCACGCCTTGAATCTCGGGCTAGATTCTTGTTTAGTGGGGTGAGCTGTCACAGCCCCTGCATCAGCCCTAGAGCTTGCTTGTAACAAGTGGCATTGCATCCATGCATCATGTTTAATTTCATGAAAATTTGAAATGGGGATGACCAAGCCCTAGCACCAAAAAACAATTCAAATAGGTTCAACTAAGAAATATTTTCAATGAACCAAATGGACTTCAAAGATGTTCATCAGATCTCGAAAAATGCTTTAAAACATAACCAGGGGTGATGCACATTATTCATGACATATTTGGTCATTGACTAATTTTTAAAGTATTTGAATTGGAGCATTTAATGCTTATAAATAATTTAAGATGTTTCAATACTTCAAAACAATTGAGGGCTGTTGGAAATAATTCAAATAGTGCCCACAATTTTGTCGATTTTACAAAATAAGTTAGTATTCTTACTAATTCAAACATACCAAAATAAATAGGAAACAGAAATAGCAGAAAGGAGAGAGTGCTCACCTAGCGCCCATCCGCCCAGCCTCCTGCTCGCCCAGCCCACCACCGCCTGCCCTGTCAGCTTCCTCCTCAGGCCAAGGATTAGGGGCCGGTCTGCCATGAGGCCACACGCCGCCACCTCCTCCCCGCCTGGTTGCCTCCTCCTCCCCGGCTGCCTCCTCGCACCACGCAGCCCCTCGACCCTCGACCGCTCCACCCTCCCCTGCCTCGCTCTCCCGCCTCTCTCCCGGCAAGGCGGCCATCGCCGCTGCCGCCACTGCGTCCACTGTGCCCCCTCGCTTCCTCGAGCAGCCCTGAGCACCACCGCCTCCTCTTCCTCCCCACCGAGCCGCGCCGCCAGACGCCAAGCACCTCCCGACCCCTTCATCCCTCGGTCGCCGGAGATCTCCATCGCCGCCCTGTTCGGCCTCTCCGAGCCCAGTGACCACCCTCGGAACTGCGTGAGCTCTCGCGCTCGCCTCTCTCCTGCCGACGCTTCGTCTTCTAGCCCCGATCCCAACCTGACGGCATCTCGCACGCCATGGCGTAGCTGCGACACACCGCAAGCTCGCGAATTGAGCGTGCCACCATGCTCAAGACGCTTCAGGAGTCGACGCGACCATCCGTGGCTCCTCGCTGCCTCTACAACGCCAAACCCAGAGGTGCCCGAGTCCCGCCGCCCTGCATCAGCCGCCGTTGTCTCCGCCACCCCGCACCTCCCGTTAGCCTCCTGGTGCGCATGGGCACGGCTATCCGCCGGTGCCTCGGCGATCGATCCGCGACCATGGAAGTTCCGAGTGAACTCCGCCTGTTTGAGGTCACCGCCGAGATTCGCAAGTGCCGACGGCCACCTTGTTAGCACTAATTAACCCCCTCTCTTTGACATGTGGGCCCCAAGGCTCGGATTAATTAGTTTAATTTCTCTCTTAGATTAGTACTAATCTCTGGGGCCCGCCTCAAGATTGACTTTGCCACGCATCGCGACCCGACCCACTAGTCAGCCTCGTCCCTCGCCTCGTTTAATCGACGCATGGGTCCCACGGTCGTTTGACCTGGACCTGGCGCTTTGACCTGCTGACGCCACCTCGACTGTCATGCCGACGCAATTAACCTTTTTTCTCGAATTAATTTAATTCAGGAAATTTCAGAAAATACTCTAAACTTCAATAAATCATAGAAATTCAACCGTAATTCGGATTGAAATAATTTATATATGAAAATGATCAGAAAAATATGAAGAATCTGTTTATGCATTTTCATGCATGTTTGAACAAGTTAACCTCACTGAATAGGATGAATCATGATTAGGTAATTTATGAACTAGCTTTGAGTTGGAATTTGTTCTTGCTTGAGTTCCACTCAATTAACCTGGCTAGATATTGCATTAGGTGAATTCAGTTCCTTAACATGATCATGCATCATATATGTGCATTGCATTGATTGTGTTCTTCTCGCTTGCGTGTTTGTCCCCCTCAGAGACGCATTTATCGACGAGGATTATTCGATGACACCGATGAAGAACTATATTATCTTCGTATGCTGCAAGCAAAACCCCTTGTTCATTCCGAATAATCCCACTCTCTCGCCCTGCTCTATTTTACTGCATTAGGACAACAACGACTCATGTGTTACTTGTCTGTAGTGAACCCTTG